>JABUQX010015945.1:0-25000 GCA_015478945.1 Trachelipus rathkii | reverse complement strand
ATATGGCACGTGGTAGGCCCGTTTGAATTGATGAATGTTTCACTCAATAAAATAAACTTTAAATATAATTTCTTCGAAATGGATAAGCTCCATCACTATAGTTGATCAATTATTATTTGTAATATAAACCATTTATGCTTTTAATTCTGCTTATATCAAATCGATAGGCTCCATCACAACAGCTGATTCCAATTGTTTGTAAAAAAAAAAAAGAAAAAAAAAAGAAAGTATTTGGTGAGCTAAAAAGGCAAAATTCGTGCTAAAACTGTGTAAGCATTCCTTACCGAGCGTAAGCACAAATTACAAAAACGAAAGCGAGGTGTATATATATACTTATATTATATATATTATATATTATATATATATATATATAATACTATATATATATATATATTATATATATAATATAATATATATAGCTCGGTCCTAATATACTCTATTGATAGTTTTTTTTTTTTTTTATCCTTTTAATTTTTTTACAGATTCACAACTCCATCACGGGCTAGGCCCTTCTCAAGGAGGGGGCGGAAAATAAAACAATTAAGAAAAAAACCCCACCTCAATCCAGTCTAACGCAAAGTTTCTCAGGTGAGCGGCAGACGTGGCTTTTAAAGAGAGGAAGAATTAAATATAGTTGGAAAATCAGAAAGAAGGCATAAGAGTTCCACAGACCAGAAGTAGCTGGAAAGAAAGAGGCCACCACAACGACATCTGGGGTTCGCAATACTTCACTGAGAATTACGTGCGAAGCAAAGGCCCCCTTGTGCAACGGGGCGGCGCAGGGTGGAGGAATGCGAGAGGTAACTCCCCTGAGCATACTGCCGCCGTAGTACCTGTACGAAAAGGGATAGAGCGCACAACGTTTACGTCGCAAGCTAGAGGGTCAGAGCAGTTTGAAATAGGGGACAGTTTATTAGCATCTCTTAGCTTTAGACTCAACCCTATCCAATAGAAGGGTGGAGCCGGAGCCCCCCCCCCCCCCCCCCTGTTTGGGGGGCAGGGCAAACAAAGTTAAAAAACCTTTTTCATAACAAGGGCGATAAGGCCTTATATAACTGGAGGTTGCTGTGCAGAGGAAAAAAATTCCAGCAACCTGAACAGAACTCCCAGCTTCTTTTGGGCACCTAGCAACTATAGAAATATGAGGTTTCCAAGATAATTTGTTGTTTATGTTAAGACCAAGAATGTTTATGTTATTCACAGGAGAGACGTTAGAGCCGTCGAAAGAAATAGGAAAGGTCGGAGGTGTTTTTTGAGAGGGAGATGTGGAGAAGTTGAGTTTTTAAAAAAGAGTTGAATTTTACACAGGTTGCGGTGCCCCACCGGGAATTTCCCATCAGATCAGCAAAATAGAAATCGAAAGCTGAAAGACGAAGAGGCCACTCTAGAAGCAAAAGAGGGAGCAGAATTTGAAATGAGTTAGAAGACATGGAGAGTTGAGTTCATCGGCTAAGAGTGAACAGAGTTGAAGTACAGCCTGAGAATGTTGATGAAAGTAGGAATAAAGTTGGAGATAGAACAGAACCTTGCGGAACACCACAGTTAACAGGAAAAGGAGGAAGAGGAGCTACATCAACAAGTGCCGATATGGAGCGATCAGAAAGAAAACAAGACAAGAGAGTAAGCAAAGAGAAGGAGGAAACCCAAAGGAAGGGAGCTTAGAGAGAGTGACGCGTGCCAACCCGATCACAGGCCTTGGGATGATTGTCAAGCGCCCCCACGCAAGACTCCCATCGATCCTAAGGGCAGAAGATCCATTAAAATCAGTTAGATGGATAGTATGTACCAGTTGACGCTCGATCGACAAAAGCATACTGTGATCTGAAAGAAGGGAATGAGACTCAATGATCCAGGAATGAGAGTTAAGAAGAGTTTTCAAAGATTTTTAAGATAGAATACGGTGAGAGCTATACGGGCGCTAGTTTAGAAGGATCAAAGCGGCTAACCTTTTTTCGCGGTCGGTTGACATATGGCGCGCTTCCAGATTGAAGAAAAGTATTAGTAATTAAGACATAGAGAGTAGAGTGAACGAGGACAGGCGTCAGATCGGGAGACACTCTCAAAACTCGGGGAGGAATGCATCCGGGCCACCCGCCTTCCTTGACGTTCATAGAATCAGGTCCCATGCACACGATCATGTTTAATCACAGGTAAAAGACATATGGGAAACCTGAGAAGGAGAAGGAGTAGGAGGAGGGATGCCAGAATCGTCCAAGGGTGAGCATTAGATGAAAAAAGGAGGCCGAAGAAGATTGGCCTTATCAAGAAGAGAGTTAGCAACAAAACCATCAGAGCGAATAAGGGGAGGAAAAGGCAGATTTACAAAAGTTGTTAGAGAAGTTTTTGGCAAGGGGCCAGAAATTTTTATCAGTAGGAGAAACAAGCAGGTTGTCGCACTTTCTTTTAGTAAAAGTGCGCTTAGCCTGACCGCAATAATATCTGACCGATTCCGAAGCAGAATAAAAACTTAGTTAAGAGTGATAGGAGATACGAGAGTTTTCATGCCGATCCATGTCTCTCTCTGAATGGCCGAGCGAGAACAAGCCTCATCGAACCATGGATTTTTGGGGAGAGAAAAGATTTTAGTTGATGATGGGAAGAACCTGCTCATTCCCATCGTGATTACGCCCCCACCTTCAGCGGCGACGAGCATCCCAGTGTTTCAAAGCAGGATTCATTCCAAGAGTAATTAGCCAAAAAACAACGCAATGCCCGCAATTTAGCCCCGATTAAAGTTGCCAGAAATTAAGTTTAGGGCTTGGAGGAGCTGCTGGAAAAAAGTATTAATAGTTAAGAAGCTATACAGATTTGTGGTAGAGTACCCAATAGGAGAGAAATGGTGTAATTCTATGCGAGCAGGAGTAGTTGGTAGAAACATAAGTCAAGCGTATTAAAGAATTGGTTAGGACTCTGGAATAATTGGTAGGTTCTTTAATTAACTGTTCAAGATCGTTGAGAAAAAAATAAACCTGGGGAAATGGGTTTTTTTTTTTTTTGGCCTCCTTCCACTACATCAGTATGAGAGGAGGCCAACCACTCAGTGTGGTGTACGTTGAAAATCCCCTAAATAGAGGACGTCAGCATTTGGATGGGAAGAGTAACAGTCTCATGAGAAGTAGTAGGATAGTCAAAAAGGACATGAAAATCTGTTCCACTTAGGGGAGCAGTAGCAGAAACACAAGATAATGATAGTAGTAGGGGAGAAAGATTTTTAAGCCACAGAACAATCGAAGTTAGGAGATTCAAGATCTCGAGACGTGTTACAGGACGTGTTTATGTTTATATAGGCACAGATCCACCATTTAGTCGGAAATATGAAAGGTTTATAGTTAGAGACTATTAAGTTTTATTTGACATGGATCCTGGCCAGCTGGGCTCAGACAGTAATAAATGTTAGATGAAAGAGTTAGAGAGGTGATTATTCCACGATTATGGATTAGCACGATATTATTTATATATATATATATATATCTATATATTATATATATATATATATATATATTATAATATATATATATATATATAATATATATATATAATATATATATATATATATATATATATATATATATATATATATATATATATATATATATATAAAATCCAGATGACCGAGAAAGACTACTCACCGAATTAGGATGTCGAATCGGGTGGGGTTTAGGGGATTTATTTGATTTTTGTGTTAATTAAAAAGATTTATATTTATGACTAAGTCTATGAAAGAGGCCACCCAACAAGGTTCTCTTTCATGGTCGTTGCATGCAACTCCGGATCCTTCTTGTTTAGCCCCTTGTTCTATGCAAAGTTTTAATTTAATCCTTAATTTATCACGTTAGTAAGAACACAAGAAAGGGCATTCGTCTTAGTTCCTTACACTTATAGTATAAACAAAGTTCACCTAAAATATAGAAAAAATAACTTTAACATTAACACTGTCACTATTACAATCACTATTATCAAGGGTAAGGGGAATTCCACTACTGGGTGGAAACGCCATACGACCTTCTGGAGTGTTGCTTGATGATTTCTTCCTCTTTCTTCCTCCTCTTCTTCTTCTTCCTATAAATATTAAACAATTATATATATATATCATATATATATATATATATATATATATATAATATATATATATATATATATTATATACTTATATATAATATATATATAATTATATATAATATCATATATATATATATATATATATATATATATATGATACCCAAACCATCCACATGCATTAATAACTAAGTTATGGTCACACATGCCATCTAACATTAATAACTACTATAACTAAAAACTCGCCAATTTGGCTTCGTCAATATATTATATGATACCCAACCCATCCATAAACGAATCTAACCCTTTCTTAAATGTTGCAATCAAGTCACACTCAGCAACCTCCTCTGGCAGACCATTCCTAAATTTAACAACCCTATTACTGAATGCATGCTTTCTTATATCAAGATGGCATGCTTTCTTCTTAATTTTCTTATTATGCCCCCTGGTCACCTTTCCATGTTCTACTATGAAAAATTTATTGGTCTCTGTATTATCAATAGATGTACCGTAAATATTTTGTAGGTGTAAATGAAAGGATTAGGAATTTATGTTTTTCAGAAAATATTAGGTTTTTGGATTTGTGGAGAGAATTTCTGGATAAAGATCTTTTTGCAGCAGATGGAGTTCACTTGAGTCGTAAAGGGTGTTGGCTTTTCAGCACCAGTTTGGAGACTTGTTTAGCAAAAAACTAGGTAAAGTTGGGGGTGATGGGCTAAATCTGGATACGAATAATAGCAATGGTAACGGTAATAGTGGTGATATAAATAAAACTAGTGTTGTTACAGGCTCAAATAAGGATGATAGCAATAAAAATAACAGCATTTTGAATATAAAATGCTTTTACACAAATGCTCATAGCCTTAGAAATAAAAAAGATGAGCTGATTAGTTTATACCCATAAAGAGAATCTTGACATTATTTGCATAACTGAGGCATGGGTTAATGAAGAATTATATGGAGACTCCGTTCAGGAATATGAAATAGACGGATATTCACTTTATTTATACCAGCGTAGAGGAAAGAAGGGTGGGGGTGTGGCGGAGAGGAAGTACGCTGGGATCAACAAGTGTACCCGACGGTGAGGTACCTCTCTCCGCTCTTTCTTGAAGATGAAAAGTCGATGAATCGAATAGTACGAAAGTCAATTTATAGGAGATTACACAGATGTTAGGTTTGTGATGTTCAAAGATAATGGTTGGGATATCTAGTCAGCACAGCAACCACCTGACACCATCAAAGGTAATACGGAGCAGGTTAGGCTATCTCCGTAACGGAGGAAATTTGTCTTTTAGGACTCTGTAGGCCTGCTGACTTGTATGACTATCGGAGAGGATTGTGATCATTAATTAACAAATTTTCTATATAAATCTTGCCCTGATGTTCAGTTTGAAGATCAGTTGTAAGTATATTATTTACTATAATTAACCAAGGTGTTACTGCACAGGTTTTGACTGAATATTAAGGTTGAAGATTAAATCTAATTATATTTTCATAGATCATAGAATAGAATGATATAATTAACCAAAAGTAAACAATCAGGGATGTTGACACACCAGAAAAAGTTCTATATTTAATTAGGTTTGTAATAATTATAACTATTATATTGGTGGAAGAAGGAAGGTTTTACCAACTCAATTAATCCACTGCATAAAATATTTTAAGAGTTTAAATAAGTATAAGTACCAGTGAATAAGCATGGACTGCCAGCACAAACAATCCAGTATCTAATTCACAGAAACAAAGAATAAATAAGAAAGTGATATACACCACAAATATTGATTATTTATTCTTAAAATCTATTTCGATATATTATTTACAATAGCTCAAGAAAGCTTCATAGGATTCTAATATCAGATTCGAGAGTGGAAACGAAAGTAGTTTCCAAATATTGTTCATGTAAGAAGTTAAGGTAAGTATTAGGAAATCGGAGGCTAGATTAACAATATAATGACTTAGCTTTGAATTAATGAATAATAGTTTTTCTTTCAGATATCAAGATCCAAGAATGAATTTCAGGATAGAATAAGGATCCAAGAATCTGGACTCAAGTCCCAGATACGAAATCCCAGATACGAAATCCCAGATACGAAATCCCAGATACGAAGCCTGTTAAAAGTAAGTAACAGTGTTGTTTTTTTGAAAAGGCTTTTACCTACTCTTTATTATATATTATATTATTATATTATTTTACACTTTAAAATTACATATTCATTTGTTTAAAAACTCACCCTATTTTCTAAAAGGGCTTGTTTTATTCCTTTACCCAAGGTTTTCTTGAGTGTTCCTTATACTTTAACAACTGTAAAAGTTTAAGGTAAATTAACTATCATTATTTACCAATCCACAGCTATAACATATTATTTATAAAGTATTGTATAATAAATAAGATTATGGTTAAATATCTTTGTATCACTGACCTTAGATGAATCTAAAATCCGCATATAAGGTCTTCCAGAAAAGCTTTTGGTACAATGATAACAGAAAGTGAGTCACAAGAATACCTATCTAATACTTTCTGTGACTTAAAATTCCTCAAAACATGTATTAAAATATATAACAATACTAGAACAGAAAAGAAACAATATTATAATATAGGCAATTTCCACAGGGTTTTCCAATAAATACATCCATAATACTTAAAACTAAACACCATATGGTGAGATTATAAACCACATGGTGTATTTCTCTATTTCTGAGAATTTCCAGCCATATTTAATCTTCCCAGTATATTTATATAAGATATGAACAAAATTTCCTTCAATAGAACTTCACTTTTGAAAAATGTGTTTTTTTTTAACTTCGTTATAAAATGGAAAAATTGTGGATCGATTTTAATTATTTTCAGTGGAAACACTCGAGTATGTTAGCTTTAAAATGGCTGGCAAAGTAAATTTTTTGATCCAAGCAGTATTAGTTGGCAAAAAAACGGGCCTAACTTGTCCGATCTCACCCCGCCGTAAAAAAATTGATGGAGGGGTGACTCGGACCACCATTGTTTTTCGTATTTTACGTATTATTATTGACATTTTTATTACGTATAATTAATTTAAATGTAATAAAAAGTTACTTATATTAAGTGAAAATTTTTTAAAAAAAATGAAATTTTAATAAAAAAAACGAGTTCAAAAAAGTGTCAAAATTTTTGGGCGGAGAGGGGTGAATCGGACCACCTTATTTATATTCATATTTTATTTATCATTATTGACATTTTTATTACTTATTACGAATTTTAATATGATAAATAATTATTATATTAAGTAAAAATTAAAATATAAAATTGAAATTATACGTAAAAGACGAATTTAAACAGATGGTCCGAGTCACCCCTCAATGGTGGTCCGCTTCACCCCTCCACGGGCGGGCTGACTCGGCGTTATTCAAACTTTAATAAAACTTTTATTATTAGAATTACATTATTATTTTTTTGTGTGCTTATGCCCGACTATAGGGCCGTGATTTACAAAAAAAAAAAATTCTAAAAAGTGCATTAGGGGAGAGTCGGGAGACCAAGTTATACCTAAAGTGGTCCAAGTCACCCCGCCCGACGCTATGCAATTTCCACAGGGTTTTCCAATAAATACATCCATAATACTTAAAACTAAACACCATATGGTGAGATTATAAACCACATGGTGTATTTCTCTATTTCTGAGAATTTCCAGCCATATTTAATCTTCCCAGCATCTATACATAAGACATGAACAAGACCTCCCTTATATCCTCCCCCACTAAATCTAAACCCCCCCACCTCCATTTTCCACGTCGTTCAAAGACGGGAGTGTCGAGGCAAAGAGTGTAGTACAGACCCGTAGAGAAGGATACTCAGGACTCTCATAATACTATATATAATACAAAATCCAATGCATACCAAAGAAATATATATATTTACAATTATGGTTTACAATATGGGGACGGTGTTCAAAGAAGAAAGATCAGCAACGGACTTCTTTTCATCCTCAAACTCTTGAGCCCACAATATTGAAGTCATCTGCCGTTGATTCTCATTCATATCTTTCCACCTGATCCGGTCCATTGCCCATCTCAAACTTGTATGCAGTACCAGTTTGATCTGGGGATCCAGAGTGGCTTCAGGATTACAAGCAGAAGATGAAGTAGCCAAGTTATACGAAGCAGTTGAAGTATAACTAGGTAAATTAGAGAAAGCAGTTGATGTATAATTAGGTAAAGTAGATGAGTTACATGAACCAGTTGAAGCGTAACTACAGGAAGGTTGGTACAAAGGATCAATAATAGGAAATTGGTTAGGGTTACATCCAGATTGGGACTTATTATTACATGAAAAATTGTCCTGTATAGGATAATTCTGTGCATAAGAATTTGAATCAGGGAAGTAATTTGATGGGAATGATGATGAAAAATTTCTTTGCCGATTACCAGATTGAGGATATTCGGGGATATAGTCCACAGGAACATTATAATTAGGGACAATATTGGTAACAGGTAAAGGTGGTAAATAATTTTGGTCCATCCGTCCAGTTTCTCTATTAGGAATGGCAACCATGGGACGTGATCGTCTCTTCTCATTTTTCTTTGCTGCTTTACCTTGTAAAGGTGTGTAAGGTTCATACCTCACAGCAATTTTATTTATTTTAAAAAGATGCCCCATTTTTTCCATGAAGTTAACTAAAAATAGGCGATTTGGGTGCAAACCGTCCAACAATAAGGGAGAATTCATTATCAGTATTTCTTTGTTAAGATACTGAGTATGAGGGAATACTTGAGTATTTTGGTCATTTTTCTTATGTTTGCCATGGTAAAAGTTCAAAATTTCCGTTCCTCTTATAATATTTTTATCGGACCATTTGTATCGGGATTCCATCAAAGACTCGAACATCTTGAAACTGTGAATGGAGTGGTCTCTCATCTTTTCAGGAGATAGTTCTGGGTCATCCAAAGTATATTTGCTTTACTTACTGCCCCAGTCTCGAATAATACGCTTTTTATTAAAGGCGTGCATATCCTGCATGGGCGGAATATACAGATAGACTTTAGCCTGAGGATTAATCTTTTTTGTGATTCCGGTAATTTTCTCCATGATGCCAGGAACGTTTTCCACAGATAAAGCCGTTTCCGGTTCAAACACCGTTGCCACATCATGATCGATGTTTTTGAGCTCTTTCCTTTTCCAGGCGGTGGTTGTTAAAGACCAGATTATAATGTTTTTGACATCCGGGGTCATTAAGGTTTGTACCCTCGAGATGCAAGAGGAAATAGGACGTCCAGAGGCGTAATCAGCTCGTACTGCCACTCTATGTTGTTTCCGTAAATATTTCTTTTGGTTCCGAAATAAGGATACTTCAGAGGATCCGATGGCCAAAAGCAAGGGCATCTTTGAAAATGGTTTGAAAAATCAAATTCCAGGTAGTTATTCAATCAATTCTGAAAAGCATCATATATATGTTAATACATAAGCCACCACAAAATTTCCAATCCTACATAAAATGCATGAACTAATATTCCCTACGCTAAGGTAATTATTACATGATAACTGTCACGAAGCGAAAAAATGAATTAGAATAAAACTAAATCATTTTAACCTTCTCCATTTCTCAATTGCACTTATTGATTGGTAAAATCAGAAGTAACATTAATTATTGAGAAATTGACTAATTATCCCAAAAAGAAACTTAAATTATAAAAAATTTGCTTATGCACAAAAATAGATGCAAGGTAAATTAAAGGTATTAAACTAAACTTTCCATAGTCAGAATTATCAGCTTGGAAAATTTCCATAATTGTTCATCGAAACCACCGGCATACCTCATTAACAAAGACCTTTTTTGATTAGGATCATGGTATACTTTATTTCGAAAATACAAACAATCTAAGAAGTCTTTTTCCTGATTATTTGTATTTCCTCATATACTCCTCAATTACTTATCCATTGTGTCCTACGATTGCGAAGAGGGAAAATCTACTCATCCAACCTGGATTGATCATTAGAACCTCCCATATCTCCTTCAGGAACCAGGAAAATCTGTAATATAAGTTTTAAAGCTCTCCCACTCCACAACCTGTCATGAACATGACAAGCTCGTTGGAGCCGGAGAACTGGTAGATATATATGTACAATAAGTACATATATATATATATATATATATATATATATATAAATTCTTTGAGGTACGCGGTTTTCGATGAATATCTCCACAATTACTAGAGGAATTAAAACCATACAGTATATATGTATGCTGTATATATATTTAACCATTGTTGGTTAAATAAAGTAGGGGAAATCAATTTACACAAGACTCTTTAGATCTGTAGTTGAATAATTTATCTTTAGTCTGCCATCATACATAATCCAGACACACAAAGATCAATTATACAAGAATCGTTTATACTAGGAGGGTTTTTTTTTCAGGCACACTAGAAACAACTTCAATAGATGAAGATGTTTTTTTAGAACAATAGTTCAGAAGTAAGTTTGCTTAAGAGATTTATAAAGATAGGAATAAGATTTTTTTTTGATAATTTATCAGAACTATGTTTTCAAGTTAAGTTATTTGGCTAAGTATTTTATATTAATTTTTCAGTCAGTAAGTAAACAACAGAACTTTAAGTAAATTGAATTGCAGAAAATTTCTAAATAGATGAAGCAAAGCTAACTTTATTCTCTGTGCTTATTTACTTCACCTCAGGTTAAAATCATATGTCAATTTATAACTCAGAGAAGAAGTTATAAAAGACTGGTTCGTCTCCGGTGGCGTATATACTCCAGTGGAGTCGACATAACATTTATTCACTACTAGAAGTAACTAGCAGATAATTATAGTGAATCCCGGCTAAACATTTTAAATAACAGGGTTCACCACCAGCATTATTTCCATATATTAAAGGTTTATTATGGGCATAATATATGTGAACATTAACTTTAAAGACATCAGTAAAAGCAGTAATAACTTCTGGTATTGGTAATTGACCCGGAAGTTTTAATAATCGAAGTCTTTTTTGAACCAATTGACCTTGAAGCTTATATTTTACGGGATGCTTTTGTAATTCTTCAATAAGAACATCTCTTACCTCTAAATGTCTCTCGACAGATCCATATAAATAAAGAGAAAAACATTTATATAACGAGTCTCCTCCTCCGCTGATTTCTATCGGAAAGAACCCAGGAGGAATGAAATCCAAAGAGGGATTTTCGGGTTCTTCCAATTATCATTTACGGGAGATCGGGAAAGAGCATCAGCAACTATATTTTTAGGGCCCGATATATGACGGATGTCAAAATCATATTCATACAGCTCTTCCATAGTCCGAGCCAACCTTCCACCAACAAGACTCATATTTTGTAAATAGATGAGTGGCATATGGTCGGTATATATAAATGAATTTTATACCACGGAGAAAAGGTCTAAGGGATTTGACAGCCCAACGCAAAGCAGTTAGTTCTTTATCAATTACTCCATAATTTCTTTGAGCCCCATTAAAGGTCATAGAAATAAAAGCAATTGGCCTGCGTTCGCCGTCTTGAATTTGTGAAAGGCAAGCCCCAGCCCCGAGGTCTGAAGCATCCACATGCAGCTCCATGGGAGAAACCTCCAGACTATAATCAGGGAAACCTAACAAGGTGGGATTTACTAGGGCCTCTTTAAGTTGATCGAAGGCCTGCTGACACTCCGGCGTCCAGTTAATGGATCTACCACCAGTCTGGCATGATAAAGGCTTACTGATTTGGGAACAATTTGGAATATGTCGCCTATAAAAATTTACCATTCCCAGAAACTGGCGTAATTGTTTTACCGTAGTGGGGACAGGAAATTCCAAAGCTCCTCTAAGATTTTTCTGAAGGGGAAGTATACCTTTCCGTGATATATGGTGACCCAAGAATTCCACTTCAGTACGACAAAGCCGAGTTTTACTGGGTTTAAGTTTGTAACCATTTTTCTCTAGTGCAGAAAGGACACGATCCAAGGTGGTTAGATGATCATCTATATTTTTACTGAGAATGATAATATCATCTAAATATACCATAACCTCGGACCATGGTAATTCTTCCAATGCCAACATCATCCCACGTTGGAATGTAGCCGGACCATTCTTTACACCAAAGGGCATTTTTAAATATTCGTACTGTGCAAATGGGGTGGAAAAAGCAGTTTTTTCAATACTCTCGGGCTCCATTGATACTTGATAATATCCACGGACCAGATCTATTGTTGTAAAATAGACCTTACCGTACATGTTATAAATTGTATCTATTAGGTTAGGTAACGGAAAGGAATCGGTCTTAGTAACACTATTTAATTTCCGGTAATCGATACATAATCGTAATTTACCGTCAGGTTTTCGGACCGGAACCACAGGAGCTGAATAAGGGGATTTACTAGGTCTAATAATATCCTGCTCCAACAGTTCATGACATTGGTTTTCTATTTCTTGAGCCAAGGGACCCTGGAAACGACGTACTGGTAATCTCACAGGTCGACCAGTTTCTACCTCGATATTGTGGGTGATATTAGTAGCCACTCCAACGTCGTGGTCACCGAAACTGAGAGCCGCTTTATGTTTCAATAATACTGCGATTAATCGTTCCTTTTCGAGGTCAGAGATAGGAATATCCGCAAAGCAAAACTCCTCCTCCAACTTAGTGGGGGACCATACGTCTGCTTTCAAGTTGATTTCGGAATTTGCCTCTACTGGCCTAGTATTAATTTGAAGAATATCTTCTTCTTCCAAAGAACACAAACTACCTACCACAGTACCCTTCCTAACATAATAAGGTGTATCGGAAGGATTAAATAGAGCGATCTTACACGAATCTCGCAAATCCAATACACCAGGAATTGGTACAACAGATCCCAATGGCTCTGATTGAAAACCAACCAAGGCAGGGACTTCAGATGAAGGACAACTTACCTCCACCATCTGACAGGAAAACGGGGGAACGTTAATGGAATTTATCGTGACACATTTATAAAAAGGGATGTTAAGACTCTCATCCTTAGCTACGGATTCTATACAATCATTAGATCTATGCACCAACTCCCGCGTAGTTAAGTCTGGGAGAAGGTCATTTTCTTTTAAAGCGACAGCCCCTAAAACTAGGGGAGCAGGCATAAATTCTTGAGGAACTACCAACAAAATGACAGGTTTAGATACATAATCACTGTCAGGAAAGTACATTCAATATGAAAGTCAATAGGTACTGAGTTCTCTGATGAGCCGCTGATGGCGTGCTTTTATATCTACGGTAGGTCGTGTGGTGAAATTCCTCATGTATGATTGAGGTTATTTCAGTGCTGATCGGGCTAATTCCAGCTCCACGCTATCTACCATACAACCAAGAGCTGTTGGGAGCATGCAGCGACCTTTGAAGCAATCATAGAGGGTCCTCCTTGAAAGGAGTACAATGGACTACCATCGTCCTTAATGGATTTTCTAAAGGTTTATTCATTTCTACGGGAGGTCGTTCTGAAGAGTTCTCGGGAATAATGTTAGAAGTTTTACAATTTTCTATACCTCCATCATCATTGACTGAGTCAATTAAAGGGTTATTCTCCACCAGAGGACTCAAGTCCGGGGAGACCAGGAGTTTAAAGGGAGATCATACCGCACCTTCTCATTAGTACAAGGGTTTAAATTTTTAATTACAGGTAGGGATGATTCCACTTGCTTGGACGATGGAGGCCTGTGATTGGTCGATTGATTTGAATACGACCGGGAATAGACTTTTTCTATGGGAACATTACTAGGGAAAGAAGGCTCGTGGTAAGTATTATGGGACTGGGGAGGAGCACTAATGTGTGAACACCTCATCCCAGCGTGAGGACCACCACAAAAGGGACAAACTACTTTTCTAATATTTAGTGAAGAAGATGAAGAAGAAATCCTAGCACGACAATTTCCCCGGACGTGACCCTTCTTCTTGCAGTAACTGCATACTCCAAGATATTTGTAACACTCTTCCATGGAGTGACCTGTTTTTTCACAGTAGTGACACAAAACATTTCTCCGGTCAGCAGCCTTAGGACGGTTCTGTGAATTTGAAGTAAGGTCAGAACGAACTATATTATCATGGTTCTTGTAATTATTAGTGGAGTCACGATAATAGCGACTACCATTATTTCGTTCTGGAGTGCTACTTTTATTCTTATGGGCCGGACGGTGATTATTCTTGGATGGTTTAGTCTTGCGTTGTTCGACTTTGTGATCCAAAACATCAGTCCATCCAGGGAGTGCCGTATTAATCTGAACCACTGGCTCCAAGGATTCGTGTAAGTCCACTTTCTGGTCAATGCGGTAAGAAGTTGATGGGCTGACCTCAAGTGGATTAGTTTGGGACAAGGAACTTGGAAAAACAAGGTTATCGCTGTCCAAAGAATCAGCGAAATTCACTATATTTTCCCATGAAGCTCGACTATACCCGTCCAACTCCATCATTTTAATATATTGACGGACGAACATTTCAATATTTGGAGGCAAACTACAAAGGAAAGCTGTTCTAAGGGAATCGTGATCTCTCATATCATGTCCATGATATGCTTGGCTAGCTAGGCGTTCCAACCGAAGGGCAAACATTTTGATGTTCTCATTAGGGTATCGGTGAGCGGCATGATACTTCTGTATTCGATCTTCCTTTTTCTTTCTTTCCTCATCTCGATACCAACACACAAGATTATCCCGTACAGAGAAATATTCACGATTATCTTTTATAATTTCTCGGTAGATGTTCAGAAATTTGCCTTCCAGTTGCCGACCAAGTAGTCTTAACCATTGGTGATGGGCATTTGGGTAGTGTATAAACTACAATAAGCCTCAAAATCAGCCAGGTAGACCAAGAGATCTTGTTCCGTTTCATATTTGAATTTTCCAGGATCCACAACCTTCAGTTTCTGAGAGTTCTTGAGTAACTGAGTAAGAAGCACAATGGCTTCCTCCAGCATATCAAGTCTCCGTTTCATGTGTGGTCCTGAATACATGGAAGGTTCATCGTCGTCAGGAATACGACGTTCAGAATGTGTTTGAGCATATCCTTGTGGATAACAACCAGAATAGACGCTAGGGTCAGTTGATAACATCTGGTGATCCGGATATTGATTTCTAAGTATTTGTTCTCGTTTAGGCTGTAGCAATTTATTATACTTTTCGGAAAAGTCAGCCTCTCCTCTATTTATAGGGGATAGAGAATCTCTATTGCCTCTACCCATATCGGGATTTCTAAATAGAGACTTTGGTGGATTATAGTAATTTCCTGGGGATATATAATCATGACGAAGATTGGGATTAGGAAAAAGTTGAGATTTAGGAAGAAAATTATGAGTAAGTACAGAATTAGGATTAGGAATAAGATTAGGATTAGCAATAAGATTAGGATTAGGATGATAGTTAGGATTAGAATGAAGATTAGAATTAGAAAGAATTTGATTTCTAGAATTTTCTACATAACTGGGTGGATTATGTAGAAGAGGCATTGATCGTGGTTGAGATTGGGAAACTAAGGAAGGTTTATACTCACGATCATAAAAAGAAGTGGTATTTTTATTCATTTGCAAATTATGAGAATCGAAGCCAGAGGGGATACCTTGTCCTCGATCATGAAACGTTCTGTGTTCAGCATTACTGACCGAATTTACATTAGCCAATTTCCTTTCACTTATCACCTGAGATTGGAGTTTAGTTAATAAGGTACTCATTTCGGTCTCAGTGAAAGGTTTATCAGAGTTGGGAACTGATTTTAAGTCAGAATTGACAATTGAATTTAAGTCAGATTTGGGAACCAAGGGTTTGTCAGAGTTGGCAATTTCTACCCTGTCTTTATTTTCCACATTCATTCCTACATTCAATTCTAATTTATTTTTATTTCGATCATCACGCAGACGTTGGTCTAACCGTGGATCTAATGCGATAGCTGCAAGAGATGGATCGAAGTCCACAACCTCTTGGCCATCAACACCTATGCTTGTGTCCAAGTCTTTTAGTTGAGTTTCTTCTGACATTTTTAAGTTTTAAAGGAAAGTATTTCAAAAGATTGGGAGGGTTATTACTAACTAACTCTCGAATCTGTTCAATGCAAATTACAAAAAAAGATTTCCCTCGGGATACTGAAGAGAATCGATGATTTTCAAAATAAATGTCGGTGTGAGCGAGAGTCACAATCCTAGTGCACGCAAGCGCAGGAACTCAGAGTCCCTGTTCGGGCGCCACTTAATTTATTTATGTGGCGGAGAGGAAGTACGCTGGGATCAACAAGTGTACCCGATGGCTCTCTCCGCTCTTTCTTGAAGATAAAAAGTCGATGAATAGAATAGTACGAAAGTCAATTTATAGGAGATTACACAGATGTTAGGTTTGTGATGTTCAAAGATAATGGTTGGGATATCTAGTCAGCACAGCAACCACCTGACATCATCAGAGGTAATACGGAGCAGGTTAGGCTATCTCCGTAACGGAGGAAATTTGTCTTTTAGGACTCCGTAGGCCTGCTGACTTGTATGACTATCTGAGAGGATTGTGATCATTAATTAACAAATTTTCTATATAAATCTTGCCCTGATGTTCAGTTTGAAGATCAGTTGTAAGTATATCATTTACTATATTAACCAAGGTGTTACTGCACAGGTTTTGACTGAATATTAAGGTTGAAGATTAAATCTAATTATATTTTCATAGATCATAGAATAGAATGATATAATTAACCAAAAGTAAACAATCAGGGATGTTGACACACCAGAAAAAGTTCTATATTTAATTAGGTTTGTAATAATTATAATTATATTGGTGGAAGAAGGAAGGTTTTACCAACTCAATTAATCCACTGCATAAAATATTTTAAGAGTTTAAATAAGTATAAGTATAAGCGAATAAGCATGGACTGCCAGCACAAACAATCCAGTATCTAATTCACAGAAACAAAGAATAAATAAGAAAGTGATATACACCACAAATATTGATTATTTATTCTTAAAATCTATTTCGATATATTATTTACAATAGCTAAAGAAAGCTCATAGGATTCTAATATCAGATTCGAGAGTGGAAACGAAAGTAGTTTCCAAATATTGTTCATGTATGAAGTTAAGGTAAGTATTAGGAAATCGGAGGCTAGATTAACAATATAATGACTTAGCTTTGAATTAATGAATAATAGTTTTTCTTTCAGATATCCAGATCCAAGAATGAATTACAGGATATGAATCCAACATATGAATCCTGCATATGAATCCAACCTATGAGCCCCACATATGAATCTCGCATATGAAGCCTGTTAAGGGTAAGTAACAGTGTGTTTTAAGCTTTTACCACCTCCTTATTAAATTTTATAGTATTGTATTATTACACACTTTAAATTACATATTCATTTTTGTTTAAAAACTCACCCTATTTTCTAAAGGGCTTGTTTTATTCCTTTACCCAAGGTTTTCTTGAGTGTTCCTTATACTTTAACAACTGTAAAAGTTTAAGGTAAATTAACTATCATTATTTACCAATCCACAGCTATAACATATTATTTATAAAGTATTGTATAATAAATAAGATTATGGTTAAATATCTTTGTATCACTGACCTTAGATGAATCTAAAATCCGCATATAAGGTCTTCCAGAAAAGCTTTTGGTACAATGATAACAGAAAGTGAGTCACAAGAATACCTATCTAATACTTTCTGTGACTTAAAATTCCTCAAAACATGTATTAAAATATATAACAATACTAGAACAGAAAAGAAACAATATTATAATATATGCAATTTCCACAGGGTTTTCCAATAAATACATCCATAATACTTAAAACTAAACACCACATGGTGAGATTATAAACCACATGGTGTATTTCTCTATTTCTGAGAATTTCCAGCCATATTTAATCTTCCCAGCATCTATACATAAGACGTGAACAAGACCTCCCTTATATATATGATACCCAAACCATCCACATCCATTAACCACGTCGTTCAAAGAAAGACGGGAGTGTCGAGGCAAAGAGTGTAGTACAGACCCGTAGAGAAGGATACTCAGGACTCTCATAATATACAATCCAAAATCCAATAACCTTCTCTCAGACATTCCTAAATTTAACAACCTATTACTGAATGCATGCTTTCTTATATCAAGATGTCATGCTTTCTTCTTAATTTTCTTATTATGCCCCCTGGTCACCTTTCCATGTTCTACTATGAAAAATTTATTGGTCTCTGTATTATCAATAGATGTACCGTAAATATTTTGTAGGTGTAAATGAAAGGATTAGGAATTTATGTTTTTCAGAAAATATTAGGTTTTTGGATTTGTGGAGAGAATTTCTGGATAAAGATCTTTTTGCAGCAGATGGATTCACTTGAGTCGTAAAGGTGTTGGGCTTTTCAGCACCAGTTTGGAGACTTGTTTAGCAAAAAACTAGGTAAAGTTGGGGGTGATGGGCTAAATCTGGATACGAATAATAGCAATGGTAACGGTAATAGTGGTGATATAAATAAAACTAGTGTTGTGTTACAGGCTCAAATAAGGATGATAGCAATAAAAATAACAGCATTTTGAATATAAAATGCTTTTACACAAATGCTCATAGCCTTAGAAATAAAAAAGATGAGCTGATTAGTTATACCATAAATGAGAATCTTGACATTATTTGCATAACTGAGGCATGGGTTAATGAAGAATTATATGGAGACTCCGTTCAGGAATATGAAATAAACGGATATTCACTTTATTTATACCAACGTAGAGGAAAGAAGGGTGGGGGTGTGGCGCTTTATATTAAAAACAATATTTTAATGATTGACTTTAAAACTAATCATGATATTGAATCGGTATGGGTAGAGATATCCTTATGTTCAATAAATCGCACTTATAGAATAGAGGGCATTCTACATACCTGGAGCCTCCCTGGCCAGAGTCAAAGTGGAGCTCAGAAATTGTAAAAGAAAGTGAGACAGCATGCCACAGTAAAAAAGAAAAAAGTATAGTCATAATGGGTGATTTTGATTTTCTAAAGGAAGACTGATACATTGTCTAATTGAGACTGACCATAGTAGTTCAGTATTTATAAATTGTATACTAGATAACTTTTTGAGTATGAAAGTATGGTGGGTGAGGTTAGAGTTGAGGAGAATTTAGGACTTAGTGTCCATAATATAATTAGATTTAATAGGAATGTGATTGCCCAAATTGCAAGTTAATAAGGAAAAGATCTTAGATTTCCGAAATGGGGATTTTACCAAATTTTGAGACATGCTTAGTATAATTGACTGGGATAAAGAGTTTAAAGACCAAAACTGTTTTATCATGTGGGAACATTTTAAGCAAATTTTAATGAATATTCAGTCAGTATGTTTTAAAGATAAACCCATTAGGGTGGCGAAGAGAAAACCTGTTTGGTGGAATAGAGAGATAAGAGATAAAATTAATGAAAAGCGTAGATATTATAAAATATTCAATGTATATATATATATATATATATATATATATATATATCAGGGCTTGTAGCGGTACACTTTTTTCACTTTTTTTACACTTTTTTTTAGCTTAGTCATTTTTTTTCACTTTTTTAAGCAATTTTACACTTTTCTTCACTTTTTTGGGGCAAGTAGGTTACTTGGAGATATCTTTTTCTTCTGTTTTACCTGTGACTGAATTAAAAATGTGGTTTAACTACAAAACAGTTTATTGAACTCAAGAACTGGAAAACATAGGTAAATAATTTGTTTAAATTTTTAATTTTCAGGTTGTTTAAAATAATTTTAAATAATAATTGAATAAAGTTTTTTGAAATTTGAAATTTTTGAAGATGGGAAGATGTAAGTTTCAAATGTCTGATGAAAAGACCTGGATATCAGAAAATTGTGAGGTTGTTAAAAAAACCTACCATGAAAGCAGAGCTTAACTTTGTTATATCTAGCACACATATCTTTACGAGTGTCACAGGCTTCTTCCAAAAAGAAGAACCATTAATTCATCTCTTGCATTCTGTTTTGTCATCATTGGTTATGAAACTGTTGGGAAGGATTTGCAAGTCAGAAATTCTCAAAGATCTTGATTTAAAAAAATTGATGCTGCTTTTTTTAATACTGAACATTTACTGCCATTGAAAGAAATCCAGTTTTCTGATGAGATATTAAGAAACTTGGAAAATGTTTGTGAAAAGGACAAAACGTTTTTCTGTCTGCAAGCACAAAAACATTTTGTTGAATCTGTTAAGCATGTTGTGAACAAATCATGTGTCGAGCTCTCTGTTGAAAAAATTTACATGTCTATCCCCTAATGAGAGATTTTCCAAAGAAAGCTGCCAAAATATAGTTGAGATTGCTAGGGTCATGCCATGGAAAATCCATACAGACATACTCTTAGATGAGTGGAAACTAATACAATTGAAAAAAAAAATCTATAGATCTGTATTGGGCTCAGTTTTTTAATAAAACCGATCCATCAGTAAACACTTCAAGATTTCCAACAGTTGAAAGAGTAGTAAAAGCTTCACTGTCGCTGTCACATGGTAATGCAGATGTGGAAAGAGCATTTTCCACATCAGACAGAACTCTTACAAGTACCAGGTCATCTATGTCAGAGAGAACTTTAAATGCTTTAATCACTGTTAAAAGTGCTCTTAAAATGTATGATAACAAACCTTACCTTATTTCTCTAACTCCAGAGCTCCTTTCCATGGGACGTTTAGCATATAAACAATACATTGCTTACTTGGATAGATAAAGAGTCGGAGATGAAGCTGCAAAGGCTGAACAAGACAAAAATTGCTGAAGAGGAAAAACAAAACACAACTTGACCAAAAAGGAAAAAAAGTGGTGATGAACAAATGCTGAAGAAGCTACGAAAAAAAGAGGCAGAGCAAAGTGGAAGTGCAGGCAAACTGTTATTGGAAGCTAATGAAAGATTGAAGAGAGCTTTAAAGAAAAAGATTTTAGTGAAGCAAGCTTGGCCCAAGCGATGCTGGAAGGTGTCACTAATGTTCAGAAAGAGGCATCTGAAAAAAGACGTAGTTTGGAAAATTTACAGGTTGCTGTTGAAAAACGAAAAACAAGTCTCATTTCAGACTTTTCAAAAAATTTAGTATAATTTTTACTGTTATTAGCTTGTTTCTTCTGTAACCAAATACAGTAAGTGTATTTTCAAGTATAGTATTATTCCATTTTCTTTACATTATGACTTTCTAAAACTAACATTTCATTATTATATACTTTCATCTTCAGTTATTTATATTTAAAACCTACTTCATAGTTCTTAGCATCTCAAAATATTAAGTAAATAGCATGTTGTTATAGTAAATAAGTTAGGTCACATCGGATTTTAGTAATGGAAATTGTAAATTCTTTTCACGTTTTTCTCAAAATATGTAATTTTTGTCAGCATTTCAGTCACTTTTTTTCACTTTTTTCAACATTTCAGTCATTTTTTTCAATTTTCTGTAATAGGGAAGATGATTTAGAAAATTATAGGAAAAATAGAAATGAACTTAACCAGTCAATAAGGAAGGCAAAGAGAGAGGCAGAAATTAATTTAGCAAGGAATAGTAATAAGAACCCGAAGAAGTTTTTTAGCTTTTATAAATTTAAAAGTAAGAATAGGACAATTGGTCCAATTAAAATTGATGAAAAGTTTTAGTGAGTTCAGATGAGGAGTAGGGCATTAAGTCCACAATACCCCATTTGCTTCAGTGTTTACTGAGGAAAGATTATAATTAGTTTGGAGACTAATAGTTCTTGTATGCATGTAACAAATAGACTTACAGAATTTGAATTTGACGTAAAAGATATTAAATGTTTATTAGACCATATTGATCCAGGTAAAGCTGCAGGGCCTGATGGGATATATGGTAGAATTCTGAAAGAGTACCAGCATTGCAAAGGCACTGTATTTGATTTTTTAGCGATCTATAACATTTGGTGAGGTACAGGAAGACTGGAAACAGCATATTTTGTGCCTATTTATAAGAAAGGAAGTAAGGAAGGGAAATTATGGGCCAGTTAGCTTAACATCTCTAGTTGTTATAGGTTCTGGAAAAGTTACTGAGAGGTCAGAAATATTTTGAAGATAACAAGGTATGTATGACTCCCAACACGGTTTCAGAAGGGTAGGTCATGTCAGATTTTTTTAGAATTTATGGAATACATTACTGATTGCATAGATCCAGTTGATGTTGTATATTTAGACTTTAGTAGGAAAGCTTTTGATAAGGTTCCTCAAATAAGGCTGATGAAGTATTGCAATGTGGTATAGATGGAGTGGTACATGGTTGGATTAAAGAGTGGTTGCGAAATAGAAAACAGTGTGTACAACTAAATGGCAATAAATCATCATGGGAAATGGTGAAGAGTGGTGTCCCACAGGGTTCAGTGCTGGGGCCACTATTGTTCCTCATATATTTAAATGATTTAGACCAGGGACTTAAATGCAAGGTTTCTAAGTTTGCAGATGATACTAAAGTGGCCACCTCAGTTAGGAATAGTGAAGGATGCATAAAGATTCAAAATGATCTTGATAAACTTCTTGGGTGGACAGATAAGTGGCAAATGAATTTTAATAGTAAAAAGTGTAAGGTTCTTCACCTAGGTTACTCAAATAAAAGTTTTAACTACAATATGAATGGGAATTGGCTTGAGTCTGTGGACCAAGAAAAAGATTTAGGTGTGATTATAAGCAGTAATTTGAAAGTAGCTAATCAGTGTTTGGAAGCTAGAAATAAACTAATACAAGATGCTGGGCTAATAAATCCTGTCTTTGTTTACAAGAGCAGGAAGTAATAAGTAAACTGTATAATAGCTATGTTAGGCCAGTAATAGAGTATTGTGCACAAGTTTGGGGAGCCCCTTATTTAAAGAAGACTTAGATATGCCTAGAGAGGTGCAGCATTAGAGCAACAGGATGATTTCTGGGTTTGAGGGTAGAGCTATGAAAAGGGAGGCTGAGGAGTTAGGAATGTTTTCTGTAGGAAGGCGCTGGAGTTTCTCAGAGGGGACATGACAAGTCTACAAAATATTTATCTATTGATAATACAGAGACCAATAAATTTTCATAGTAGAAAATGGACAGGCAGGTGACCAGGGGGCATAAGAAGAATTAAAGAAACATGTACATCTTGATATAAGAAAATGCATTCAGTAATAGGAGTTGTTAAATTTTGGAGCCAGATCTCCAGAAGAGGTTGTTGAGTGTGACTCAATTGCAACATTTAAGAAATGGGTTAGTTTTATGGATAGGTTGGGTATAGGGTTGGGATTAAAAAGAAAAGCCGTTCGTTTTTAAAAAACATGTTTTTAAGGCAGGCCAAAATTTTGTTTTTTTGTTTTTTTAAATTACTTTTTTTCATATAACTTTTTAGGGTATTTAGCATTAAAATACAGTAAATACAATATGTTAAAAGAGGTATACAATATATAAAGAAGAGTTTATTACTTAATAAAGTTTTATTAGTGCTCTAGGGCATATAATTATTACATTTCACATGATCTGATTATATATATATATACAGTATATATATATATATATATATATATATATATATATATATATATATATATATATACTATATATATATATATATATATATATATATATATGTATTCACATCTACCTTTTTCTCCCCAAGACTGGTGGTAGGTGCGTAACAAGCATCAGAAAGAAAAACAGTAGAAGAATATTACAAAAGTCGAAAAGAAAGCCCAATCTTACCGCCCCCTTTATATTAGTGAGAACTCGGTGCAGTCAGAAAATCCACCCCTATAGCTTCACGGGACTGCGACGTACCCTCGCTATGGTAAATGCGTCAGTGTAAGGGTTTCATCCCTTGACCAGGTGGAGCCACAACCATACCCCTCACAAAATCTTGCCATTCTCTTATTACACCTTTCTTCTCTACTCTGCCAAACTCACATTTCTCTCCTTCCTTCGTTTTGAGCTCAATCCACTTTTTCTTGATCTCCACCCGTCAGGTTTCAACACACTCGCATATACATCTACTTAAAACCAAACTATGTTCATCATACATGACCAAACCATCTCAACATCTTTCATTTTATTCTCTCTTTTACCTTCTTCACACCACACAACTCTCTAATATGTTTCATTCCTCATTTATCAAATTCATCTTTCACACCTTTGTCTTTACTAAGATTGTCCCATCTGAACACATTGAACTTTAGATCTATACTTCTTATTCCAGACCATAGTCTCACTTTACTATACAATAACACAGGTAACAACATACCCTCATGTAAGACCCTAGCACTAAAGACTTAGTCCCTTTACATTCTCCAACGATTTAAGCCACCTTCCTATACCATTCACAACTTTCCTATAAACTCTGCATCATCCGTTCCCTTACCCTCATCCAACATATACCTAAATATTTAAACTCAGACACTTGTTCCAGCTTTTCTGCCTACCATCTAACATAACTTCACACTGGGGACTGTCCTCCTCACAGCCATAACCTAACTCTTATCTAAGTTTACTTTACCTCCTTTTACACACCCTGCAAATCTCTCTACTAATCCTCTCAAACTCTTCAGATTCATACACAAAACCAAATCATCATATAATAGGTAGGGCACCCTCCACTCATCTCCATCATTCTAACACCAATTCCTGTCACGCCCACCTTCCAATTCTCTTATAACCCCATCCATACAAATTGAATAACCAAGTTGACCTTAACACAACCCTATATCTGCTATTAATACCTAAACCAATCTACTTTTGACACCATTTATTCTACACACACGCCTCACTATCGTCACATACTTTTGATTCCATTCAGAAGCCTATCACCAACACTATATCACTAACACCTCTACCATAGACCTTCCCTATTAACCCTATCTCATACCCTGTTGCAAATCCATAAAACTAAATAGTTTATTCTTATCTAATTTTCTCTATCCATTTTGTTTTAATATAATTTATTATCTCCTTTATATGCTCTGTTTTCTTCATTGATCCTCAGACAAACTGTGCATTTCGAGCAGC
>JABUQX010015944.1:22500-27562 GCA_015478945.1 Trachelipus rathkii | reverse complement strand
ATATATATAATATATATATCATATAATAATATATATTATACTATATATATATATTAATTATATATATATATATATATATATATTATAGTATATTATAATTATTATATATATATTATAATATATATATATATATATTATAATATATATATACTATATATAATTATATATATAGTATATAAAGCTGTAGACAGGAGGGTCAGGGGGGTTCAACCTCCCGAAATTATTTTAGCGATCCAAATTTTTGATTCTTAAGTTCAATTAAAATAATTAATAATAAAATAATAATAATAAATAATAATAATAATAATAATAATAATAATAATAATATAATAATAGATAATAATAATAATAATAATAAATAAAAATAATAATAACAATAAATTAATAATAAGAATAATAAAGCAATAACAATAATAATAATAATAATAATAATTAAATAATAATAATAATTAATAATAATAATAATATAAATAATAATAATAATAATTAATAATGAATAATAATAATAATAATCAATGAAAATGAAAAGTATTTATTATGGAAATGAGGAGACAAGTTTGTGGTCCGTAACGATTTCTTAGTCAAGTGCTGTCCTCGCATACATGTATAAAATATTTAGACCAGGGACTTTAAATGTAAGGTTTCCAAGTTTGCAGAATGATAGCAAATGGGCTACCTCAATAAGAATAATGATCGATGTATAAAGATTTAAAAGATAAGAGGGAGCTGTAATCGTTGATGGATGAGCAGGTTCATTCCTTCTGCAGCTAAATTTTTCTTTCCTCATTCATTTCTTCGAAAACTAAATCTTTCTTTCCACACATAATCCATGGTTCGATCGTTGCTTATTCGTCTGTCCATTCTAGTCTAAAGACAGTGTCTATCTGGCGTGGCTGGAAAAATTCGTTTCGTCTCCTATCACTCTCGCTGTAAATTTTCATTCAGCTAGAAATCGTTGCAGGATTACTCTTCGACGAGCAAAGCTTGGCCTTCATCAAAGGAAAGTGCGCTAACCTCCTTGTTCTCCTACTGACAAAATCTGTCATCTCTAGCAACTTCGTGTTAAATCGCCTTTCCTCCTCTATTCTATCGATATTGTGTTGCTTAATTCTCTCAGGCTGAAAAGCATAATCTCTTCGGCCCCTCGCTCAACTATGGTATGTCTCGTATGTCTCGCACTCACTAGCACTATTCCTCCCTCGGTGTTTGGAACCTCTCACATGTCCAACCTATTCCGAAAAAAGGAAGCAGCTCTGATCCTTCTAACTATCGCCCTGTAGCTCTCACTTGTATTCTATTTAAGATCTTTTGAAACCCTTCTCAACTCACTTCTTAGATCATCTGGAAACTCACTCCGATCGCCAGTAGGGCTCTCGTTGCACGAAGTCTACTGGCGATATACATCCTATCTAACCGATTTTAGGTTTTTGCGCTCTTAGGAAACTACTGGGAGTTGAGACTTGGGTGTGGCGCCTGACATATCCAAAGCATTGACCGGGTATGGCAGCGGTCACTAGCTCTCCAAGCTCCCCTCCTTTGGGTTTCCTCCTCTTTGCTATACTTCTATCGAGCTTTCTTTCAATTCGCTCAATATCGGCTGTTGTTGATGGGGCGACTTCTTCGTTTCTCAATTAGTGGTGTCCTCAGTTCTGTCTTATCTCCTACTTTACTCCTCTTTTCATTAATGATTCTTCTCACCTGCAACCTCCTGAACTCGTATCACTCGTATTCCGGATGACTCGACCCTTCGTTCTTTAACTCATAAACAATTCTACTCCCACTTTTTACTTCTTGGAATTCCTCTCGTCTTAATCTTTCCGATTTTTTTCTCGCTGATGGATAGAAGATAACTATGTGAAATTCAATGCTTTTAAAAAACCAACTTTACAAATCTCTTCTCCAAAATACCTTTCTAACTTGTCCTGTCTCTTCGACGGTTTCTGTCGTCTCTCCTGCTGACAATATAAAACATCCTTGGCCTTAACAGAACAAAAAAATGTCTTGGAAAACCTCACATCACAACGTGCTAGGGCCGCCTCAAAGAACTGGAAGTTCTGTTAAGACTGTGAGACTTTCCTTTTTCTCAGTTGCTCCGCTATACAAAGGTCTCATTCCGCCCATGTATGGAGTACTGCTCTCATATCTGGGGGGCGGGGGGAGAGCTCTGGTTTCACCCGGCTTTTGGACAGGGGTCGAGGTCAACGGCAAAAATGGCTTACCAAACTGTTCTGTACTTTCCAGTTCACTTGACCCTCTATCTTTTGGCAATGGATGGCACTGTCTGATGTTGGTGCTTTACCTCTATCCTATAGGTACCGCAGCGGCAATGTGCTCGAGGGAACTTATCACTCGCGTGACACCACCTTGACGACGCCTTCGTATGCACAATATGTGCTGTATCTGCGCACGAGTATGGTGTTGACATTGTTAACTCCAGGCAGGTTGCTTGGTGCTTCCTTCTTTCCTACCACCTCTGTTTTGTGGAATTCTCTTCCATCTTCTGTATTTCCTACTGAATTTAATCTTCTCACTTTAAAGCCTGCACGTCTGTGCTCATTGCGTAATTTGCGCGTTAGAGTGCGTGAATTTGTTGAAGTACTACACCCCTCTTGAATAGGGCTCTGCTCCGGTGTGGGTGCTCAACTTTAAAAAAATCTTTGAATGGCAGATATGTGCAAACATGAACGAATCTCATTATTCCCCCCATCCAAAACATCATTCAGATTATCCCAGAATCGGTACTCTTTTCAACATGTACCTCAGAGGGATCATATAATCGCAACACACAAATTTGACCTTTTCAAACTTAAATTAACCTTTAGGATTCTAGTACTCACACACACAAAATCTACCAGTAGCTCTCTACCACAACTCCATCTATCAGAATTGCAGAAATCCTTGCTATCCCCTTCTCATTCCTGTTTCAACAGCAGACACAAACACATTTCACTTCCACACCACTCATTTTCACCCGTTTCCTTTCATCTTTTTCAGTCACAGCGAGCAAATCAAAAATTTGCCCTTTCTAAATACAGTCCATCACCTCTCTCCCTCATCTCCAAATCACATTCACTACCACACCACCTCATTTTCGACCGTTTCCTTTCAGTACTTTGTTTCAGTCACAGCGAGAAAAATCAAGAAATTGGCCCTTTCTAAATACATCCACAACCTATCTCCCCATCTCCTCAACATTTATATTCCTCTGACATTTCATATACAGATACGGATTCATACATTTTCGCCGAAGGATAGAAGGGCGCTTACTGCGATCACGACCTTCTCCGAGGCATGCATTAGCATTCCTGGCAAAAGATACAGTGGTAGTAGCAGCCAACTAACTACAACCCGTCCTTAGTCGCCATTCTATGACACGCAGGACATATGATGTGGGCAATTTTTTCTCACACGTTATGGATATAAGGATAGGGATGTCTGCAAGATGTGGTCTAGATGAGGGGTGTGGATGTAAGTATGTGTATATGTATCACAGATGAATTAGATATAAAAAGTTAAGCTGCTTTATTTCACCCATAGGAATGCTTTTGAGATATATTATTTAGTGAGGATCTTGGCTTTTCTTAATTAATTTAGTATTCTTATCATTTTTTATAAGAATAGAATAATTTTATCATTAATTCAATACTTTTTAGATTGTAAAATTATTTAGAATAATTTTAAGAGTTTTTGTAATGATATTTAATATTGTAAGTTTATTTTTGAATAATTTTAAGAAAAATTGTAAAAATATTTATAGCAATATACAAGTAAGCGTTTTAAGAAAGAATGATATAAAAGAGCGAGCATTATACATATATGTGTTCATTCTTTGTTCGCCGCTCTTCATATCAAGACTCTTGACGTGTAATACATAAGTTAGCGAGGATTAAAAGACTAAAGGTTAGTTGTTCTCATTTCATTTCTGCAAACCTTCCTGGTACAACCTTGGATTTACTGAAGACTGCAAGAGAAGAAGGATAACAAGAACCTGAGAGAAGACTCCGCGAAATCTTGAGGACCTAAAGGAAGCTCAGGAGGAAACTTAAGAAGAAAGTAAGGAAGCCTCTATACAACGGCTCAAACGACTTGACGGGGATTCAGGAAGACAGAAGTACGCCAGAAGGAATAAAGCAAAACGAACCTGAGGAAGTGTCACGAGCCACGACCCTAGACAACCGCTTCAATAGGAGACCACTCATCTGTAAGAGGGCCACGAAGGTGCCAGGGACATAATTTATGTGACAATATGACATGTTGATCTGCGAGGAGAGGTGGAAGTATGAACGCATTACAGAAGGCGAACCATAAGCACTGAATGTGATTAATCACCATAAAGCAAAATGGGTAAATATATATAATATAATATTATATATATATATATATATAATATATAATAATAATATATATATTATATATATACTATATATATATATATAAATAGTATATATAAATATATATATATAAAATTATTATTATTATTATTAGTTATTAATTATATTATTATTATGAGTGTGAGTGTGAGAGTGATTATTTATTATTATTATTATTATTATTGATTTTAATATTATTCAAATTCTTAATATTTGTTCAATTAATCGGCAAAATAATCGGCGAAATTTGCCGATGACGATGCCGATGACGATTTAAAAAAATATGCCGATTTTTGCCGATGATGACGATGACGAATAATCGTCCCATCACTAATATATATATTATGATATATATATATAATATATATATAAATATATATATAATATAAATAATATATATAATTATATATATATTATATATATATATATATATATACCTACTATATATATATAGTATAGTATATAAATATTAATATATATATACTATATATATATAATATATATATATATACTATATATATATATATATATATATAGTATATATATATACGCTATATAGATATAATATATATATATAGTTATTATATATATATATATATATATATATATATATATAGTATATATACGTTATATATATTATATATAATATAGTATATATATATATATATATATATATATACTAGAGCGTGTAC
>JABUQX010015944.1:5000-17500 GCA_015478945.1 Trachelipus rathkii | reverse complement strand
ATCGGCATATATATAGTATATATATATAGTATATATATATAATATACTATATATATATATAGTATAATATAGTATATATATATATATATATATATAGTATACATTTAGGTAACAGTACTAGTACTGTTACCTAAAAATAACCCATTTTTCATATTTTCGGCTATAACTATTAAATTATTTTACATATCTTACTTTTATAATCATTTCTTATAACGGCTAGGCCTAGGCTATATAACCCAGTAAAAAAAATTTATTTGGCTTTAAAACTTTTGTAATTATTTAGACCCCAAAAAAAAAATTAAAAATAACCCGCCGTTTGCAAATGTAGCCCACTTGTATGACAAAAATAACCCATCCCCAAAAACCCTCTCTAGAGTGGCAATATGCTGTTATTAGTTATTAGAACTATGTTACACGTTATTTTAATTAAATATAAATGAAAATAAAGAAAAAAATTTAAAAAAAAAACAAAAAAAACATCAAATTTAAAATAAGAAAATCAAAATTTTAATTACCTTAAAATAAATGAATTATGTATGTTGTTGGAGCTGGTTAATTGTATGCAGACTTTTGTTTCTTTTACTTTCTAGCACCCCATCTGCGTTCGTGGGTACTTTCCAATGCTGGCCTACTTTCCTGAGGTACTTTCCAGCTACTTTCCATATTTCACGTATATTCCTGAGCTGTTTTTCGTATGATGTCATTGCCTTTTAGACTATGATGTCATCCCTCATGTACGTTTGTGAGGCTCAGCTACTTTCCTGAGCTACTTTCATGTATGTTCCTGAGTGCTCATGTACTTTCATGAGATTTTTTAACCCACTGCCACCCCTACCACCCTATGTTCTATCTTCCAATACTATGACATCATCACTCAGCTACTTTCCAAGCTTTCCTACTTTCATGTACTTTCCTGAGCGTTTTCCATATGATGTCATCACTTAGCTACTTTCCATGTTTCCAGCTACTTTCAATGCTTCTAGCTGTTTTCATGTACTTTCCTGAGCGTTTTCTGTATGATGTCATCACTCAGCTACTCTCCTGAGCGTTTTCTGTATGATGTCATCACTCAGCTACTTTTCTGAGCTACTTTCCATGTTTCCAGCTACTTTCCAAGCTACTTTCAATGCTTCTAGCTACTTTCAATGCTTCTAGCTGTTTTCATGAATGTTCCTGAGTGCTCATGTACCTTCCTGAGCATTTTCCGTATGACGTCATCACTCAGCTACTACTTTCCATGTTTCCAGCTACTTTCCAAGCTACTTTCAATGCTTTTAGCTGTTTTCATGTACATTCTTGAGTGCTCATGTATTTTCCTGAGCGTTTTCAGTATGAAGTCATCACTCAACTACTTTCCTGAGCTACTTTCCATGTTTCCAGCTACTTTCCAAGCTACTTTCAATGCTTCTAGCTGTTTTCATGTACGTTCCTGAGTGCTCATGTACCTTCCTGAGCATTTTCCGTATGACGTCATCACTCAACTACTACTTTCCTGAGCTACTTTCCATGTTTCCAGCTACTTTCCTAGCTACTTTCCATGTTTCCAGCTACTTTCATGAGTGTTTTTCATATGAAGTCATCACTGAGCTACTTTCATGTACGTTCGTGAGGCTCATGTACATTCCTAGCTACTTTTTATGTGGGTTATTTTTGCATAACATTTTGCACTTTTGGGTTATTTTAACATTACATTTTTTTTTTATTTTTTTTTTAGACCCCACACTAAAAGATTAGAAAAAAGAACCATACAGTATGTTGTTAGAAGCTATAGAGCATATACATGCACATTTTCAATTAATTTGGAAGTGGGCTATTTTTATCATACAAGTGGGCTATATTTGAGGTTCACTTTGGAAGGTATGTGTGTGTTGAAGGGTTGCATAAAATTTCATGAAATTTGCTGTGGGATGAGATGAAAGATGGGACTAACATAATTTAATTAAATATTAACATAATTTACAGAGTTCTTAATGCAGCATTGGCTGCAAAAGTCCCAAAAATTCACTCCAAGTCCCTTTAAATTGTGTGAAAATTTTGAAATTTTTTAAAAAATTTCCCAAAATTCAAAAAATCAACTTCGAACAATTATAACACCTTTTTTCACTCATACTCGATGGGATTAATAGGTGCACCAAATTTTTTGGTTCTACGCCTCATATATACTGAGATACAGAGTGGGCTATTTTTACGTAACCAAAACAGGTGGGTTACATTTAGGTAACAGTACTATATATATATATATATATATATATATAACTATATGGATTATTTTTGAATACATATTACATATGTATTACATATATATATATATATATATATATATATATATATATATATATATATATAATATATAGTATATCGTCGGGTGGGTGACCAGATGCTTTTTTTAGATTATCTTTAATTCTAGAGAGTTTTTATATTTTTAAAAAATTTAATTACCATAAAAAATTATGTTGGATGTTGATTTTTAATATTTTTTTCAGTATGTACACTTGAGTATGTTAGCTTTAAACTGGCAAAGTAAATTTTTGTTTCAAACAGTACATAGTGGTTAAATCACTGGGACTAACTTGGCAAAATTCACCCCCCCATGAAAATTGATGATGGGGTGAATTGGGCCACATTTTTATTCTATTCTTATTTTATGTATTATTTATTGACATTTATTATGAGCTATAGCTAATTTAATATAGTAAACAGTTATTTGATATTAAGTAATAATTAAAATAAAAAGATTAAAATTTAGTACAAAAAAATGATGAGATTCCAAAAAGTGTGTCACAATTCATCCCACAAACAGATGAATTTTATTCTTATTTTATGTATCATTATTGACATTTTTATTACTAATTTTAATATAATAAACATTTATTATATTAAGTAAAAATTAAAATATAAAATTAAATTTATGCATAAAAGAGGAATTCAAGCAGATGGCCCAGTTAACCTCACAATGGTGGCCAATTCACCCTTCAAGGTAAGTCTAAATGAGCTTATTTGAACTTTTAATAAAACTATGGTTATTAGAATTACATTATTTATTTATTCGCGTGCTTTTGACCTACTATAGGGCCTTGGATTTTTTCAGAAAAAAAAAAATTCAAAAAAAGTTAATTTACTAGATTTTATTTAAAGATTTAATTTGTAAAGTAAGGTAAAGCATCACCCCTTCCTGACGCCACCAGCATATATATATATATATATATATATATATTATAATTATAACGCTATACGTATATAATAATACCTATATTAACCATAACCAGTACGCATACTATAGATACCTACATAGCTCAGTAATATACATATAATAATAATAACCATTAAATATAATATATATATATATACCTATAATCTTACCCTAATATAATAATATAATATATTTACACCAATGATTGTCTAAAGTGAGAAAATGAAATATAGTATGATAAAGACTTACTGTTTAAGGCCGTAGGGGCACTATCGTGTCCTAGAAAATAAAAGTTGCCACACCTTCGACCTATGACTGCTTCCTCTCTTTCTGAATCTTTGGGATGTTGAGATTTGGAGATTTGATAAAGCAAGATGGAGGATGCAAATAAGAAAAGCTGGTGCATGCAGCTTCAGACAATTAGGATGGTGCAGGAAAACATAGATAATCATAACCTCACACAAGCATGAAAAAGCAAAATATAAGAATTAGAAAATAATGAAAGTGTTGTATAAGCAATTCAGAGCAAAAAAAACAGTAAAGCAAATTGTAAATTACCTTATTGCATATACCAAATGGCAATAGTAAGCCTTGTAAAAGTTTGATTTAAGATAATTTAAAAGGGGATAATATAAAAGAAGAGTAGAAAGTTTATTCAATAATTTAAGGTAATTAGATATTTTAAACATTAAGTTAAGGTGGTATATACAATTTTAACATTTAAAGGATCAACACCAGTATATGCACCCATATACATATACTTTTAAGATCATCCCTTGTACATGCTTGGGGAATATTTCTTTTAAGTCTGTGTACAGAATATTGTAATTTTATTTTTGGAGTATACAGTAGAGAAAGTACTGAGGAATATAATTTTTCTAGTTCATGTACAGAATATTATATTTTAATTTTGAGTATATTGTACAGAAAGTACGGAGGATAATTAATTTTTCTTTTTAGAGTAGTAGGTACATTGGGTACATCTTACTAATGCACATTAGTAGAAACATAATAAGAAAAATAATTATAATTAAACATACAATAATTTAAAAACCTTAAATCTAAATGTAGTGATTTTAATTTTTACTTTTAAAATTTTAGTTTCAGTTCTTAAGTGGTATGGTGCCACAAATGTTTTATTTTGTTTTAACTTTAAGACACTCACTGTTTGTGTGTAATTAATAATAGATTCACTACACAGAGTCTCGGCTCTGCCACTTTAAGAATTTTTAACAATTTTAACAGTTTTAATAGTTAACTTTTTTAAGAAGTCCAGGCTTCAATCTGTTTTATGTCATAGCTATATAACAAACACTTTTGCTTGCACTATTTTTCAATAATATAAATATGAATAAGGAATGTTTCCTTTATTAATGTTAATTAATTCACACCTTTTAAGGCAAATTGAGAGTTTAGGAATAATATTAAATTTAATTTAATACTTGCAAAATGGGCATCGTGCCCAGTTCAAATGCAAAGATTGGTAATAGAGTTTACTTTACAAGTTTGAGAGAGTTTCCTGACCCAGTTTAAATGCAAAATTGGAGAAGATATGAGAATTAAATCCCACAACCGGATTAAATGCAAGAGTTTGTGGATGTAGTAATTAGGCAACAGGATCCGCACCCGGTTCAAAATGAAAGATTGTTTTGTGGTGTGGTTGTAAATAGGATCCGCACCCGGTTCAAATTGCAAGATTTGTGAATGTGGTAATTAGGTCCCACAACCGGTTCCAATTGCAAGATTGAGAGTTATGAGTGTGAGAATTAGACACGAGGATCCGTACCCGGTTCAAAATGAAAGATTGTTTTGTGGTGTGGTTGTAAATAGGATCCGCACCCGGTTCAAATTGCAAGATTTGTGAATGTGGTAATTAGGTCCCACAACCGGTTCCTGTGTAAAACAAAAATAAACTAAAATTAGTGTAGATAGTGTGACTATTTTCAATTATTGCAAGAGTTTACATTAATAAGAACTTCATAATTATGATTTACTTATTAAAAATTATTGAATTTAAGTATGTAAGATATGTCAAAGAAAGAAGTAGGAAAGAAAGAATGTTTGATTTTTACTTTACCTCAAAAATGCTTTTGAGGATACTTGAGAACGGATGACAGACCGTTAAATGTAATTTGGAGAAACCTTTGTGGTTTTTCTTTGGATAGGTACGAATTCAGGTCCTAAAATATATTAAACAAAGCATTATACTCACAAAGAGGACATCTTAGTAATTTTATGCATATTGACAGCTATTTCCAAATACCTGAATATTGGTCCAATATAATCACCTTAGAAAAAGTTTAGAGAGTCATTGACAATGATGACAAAGATCAGATTCATAGAGATTGCTGAAACAAGGAAGCAACAATAAGCATAATATAATCAGATAAATAGATGGTATTTGGTTGGTAAGGATTTAAAATAATTACAATATATATATATATATATATATATATATATATATATATATATATATATATATATATATATATATTAGGGATGTGCCGATACCAGAAAAGAGGCTGATACCGATACCGATACTGATACTCTATTTTTTTAGGAGCCGATACCGATACTTTAATTAATATAATAAATACACAGTAATAAGATAGAACATTTGTGCACTGCTAGGCAACTCAAGATTGCATTCCCTGTACAAACAATACTTAGTCATTTAATATTTTCATATTTGGTTGTGCCCAAGTATATTATTTTATAAATTAAATAGTACCTTTTAATAAATAATTACAAAAAATATATATATTAATAACTTTTTTATGTTTGTGTTTATATTTAAAAAATATTCCCATTTCCATTTTCAAGTAAGTATTAACAAAGTTAGGCTACTAGCTTTTATGATTTAACATGATTACAATTTACAGATTCTTTAAACTAGCTACAATATAATGAATAAAAATAATGAAAGAAGAGACCTCACTTAATCAGCCGAAAAGTTGAAATAAAAAAACGCTATTACTCAAACATGACTACTAAAATACTCCTTTAAAGATAGAATATAACAGGCACAAAAATAATATTCAACACAATTCAACCACAATTCATAAAATATGATTGCAAAACATATAAACGGTTATTCACATAGCTATCTGGCGGGAGGCTGTATCCTGAAGTCGGTGTTTACAATCCTACCTAACCTACACTATAAATACGCTCTTTCTCGACTGATGAAGGAGGTGCTGATATTTATTTGCCTGCAAGCACTGATAATAATGAAAACCTTGGCCCATTTTCATGCCACCGCATAAAAGGATTCTCTTCTGTAGGCAGCATCTCATGTTTTCGTAGAGCCTCATCTCCTCTTTCACAGACTGCAAATTTGAATTATCTTTGCTCCTTGATGACTGTCTCTTCAGGTTTTTTACGATGAAGGTTCCCTGGTGTATTCTTTGAAGGTGAATGAGAGGTCAATGCACTTTCGGCCATGAACTTATCAAAGTCTAACATAAATCCAAACCTTATCTTCAGTAGGTTTTAACTTTGCTGAAAAGCCACCAATCGTCACTATCAGTGCTTTTTCCAGGGGTTGCCAATAAGGCGCTTCCACTTCTCTGGTTTTTTTTTTTTTTTTTTTTTTTTTTTTGGTCAAGCGAGCCAAGCTCCTCGTTAGCCTATTTTAATGCATTCTAGAAGTTGTTCACCGTCGGGGGTGCCCTTCTTTTGGGGTTTTAATACTAGCTTAAGGAATTCCTTTTTTACAACCTTTTTTTTTTTTTTTTTTTTTTACAGTTGTCACCTCCGCGCTCACGGGCAGAACCCTACTCAAGGAGTGGGTGTTGTCGAACGCCTCAAAACCCCATTCTAACGCAAATGGCGCCAGAAAATCACATCACGCAGTCTGTCAAAGTGAAGGGAATTAATTGAGTATGGAAACACAGATGATGGTAAGAGAAATTCCACAGAACAGAGGTGCCAGTAAAGCGGAAGCACCGCAGCGAACCAATCTGGAGTTACTAACATCAAAACAACAAAACCAATGTGCCGACACAGCACCCCTTGGGCTACGAGGGCGTCGTAAAGGTGTGGTACGCGAGTGGATAGTTTCCTCGAGCACTTGCCTCTACTCTACCTCACAGAAAGGGCCCAAGCACCAACATCGCGCCGCAAATATAAAGGGTCAAGTGAACTAGAAAGTACAGGACAGTTTATAAGTCTTTTGGCCTTTGACTCGACCCTATCCAAAAGCCGGATGAAACCAGAGCCCCCCGCCCCCCACAGATATGAGAGCAGTAATCCATACAAGGGCGGATGAAGACCCTTGTATAGTGGAGTACTGAGAAGAAAAAAAGTCCTGCAGTCTAAAACAGAACTCGCCAGTTTCTTTAAGGCCGCCTTATAGCAACCACTGTGATTTGATGGTTTTCAAAACAGTTTTTTGTTTATGTTAAGGCCAAGGATGTTTATATTGTCAACAGGACAGACGAGAGAACCGTCGAAAGAGATAGAAAAGTTAAGTGTCTTAGAGAGAGAGATTTGTAGAAGTTGGGTTTTTAAAGAATTAAATTTCACAAGGTTGAGACGACCCCACCCGGAAATTTTATCCAGATCAGCGAGAATAGAATCGGAAAGATTAAGACGAGAGGCAATTCTAGAAGTAAAAAGGGAGAAAATTGATATGAGTTGAAGAATGAAGGGTCAAGTTATCGACATATGATGGATAGAGTTAGAGTTGCAGGTGAGAAGATCATTGCATGAAAAGCAGGAATAAAGTGGGAGAATAAAACAGAACCCTGAGAACACCACTATTGACAGAAAAAGAAAGAAGTCGCCCCATCAACAACAGCCGACATTGAGCGATTTGAAAGAAAAGCTAGAATAAGCAAAGAGAAGAAATAAACTCAAGGAAAGGAGCTTGGAGAGCAGTGACGCGTGCCATACCCGGTCAAATGCTTTGGATATGTCAAGCGCCACCACACAAGTCTTCCCGTAGTTCCTAAGGGCGGAAAACCATAAATCGGTTAAATAGGAAAGTATATCGCCAGTAGAATCTCGAGCACCGAAAGCCGTAACGTGGTAATCAGAAAGAAGGGAAGAGATTCAAGATGATCTAAGAAGTGAGATCTGAGAAGGGTTTCAAAAGATCTTAGAAAGAATACAAGTGAGAGTTTATAGGGCGATAGTTTAGAAGGATCAGAGCGGCATCCTTTTTTTTAGGAATAGGTTGGACATATGCACGCTTCCAACACTGGAGGAAAGTGCTAGTATGAGGCATAAGGAATATAGTTGAACGAGGGTGGGGGTCAGCACGGAGCACACTTCCTCAAAACACGGAGAGGAATGCATCCGGGGAACCCCGCCTTCCTAACGTTCAATAGAATTCAGGAGCTCATGCACCCGATCAAAATGAATGACAGGTAAAGGCATAGGAAACAGGAAGAGGAGAAGGAGGAGGAGAGGAATAACCAAAGAGTCGTCAGGGTTGAATTAGAGAAAATAGGAGGCCAAAGAGATGATTGGCCTTTTCAGTTGGAGATTAGCAACAAAATCATAGAGCGAATGAGAGGAGGAAAAGATGATACAGAAGTTGTTAGAAATGTTTTTGCAAGAGGCCAGAGAGATGTGTCAGTAAGGAGAACCAAAGAGTAGCGCATTTTCGTTTAAGTGAAAATCCGCTTGCTCGTCGAAGAGTATCCCTGCAAACGATTTTAGCTGAATGAACATTGGCAAGAGTGATTAGGGAGACGAGAATTTTTTCCACACCGAATAATGCATTGTCTCTAGACACTGAATGGCCGAAGGGAACAAGCACGAGTACCATGGATTTTGAGGAGAAAAAAAGATTTATCCGAAGAAGGAATGAACCTGCTTCATCCATTACTTACAGTTCCCCCTTTATCGGCAGAATCTGAGCGTCTTACGAGTCAAAGCAGTCACTTCAATAATAGTTAGCGTAGAAGCAACGGAACTGGCCCCCAATCGGCCCGAATCAAAGTGCCAGAAAAACCGCATAGGGCAGGAAGGAGATGTTGGAAGAGAAGGTATTAAAATTAAGTGATATAAGGTTGTGGTCAGATTTACCGATAGGAAGCGAAGTGGTGTATTTATATGAGAGAAGGAACTAAGTGGTGAAACAATAGGTCAAAGTGGGTTCAAAGAATCAGTTGGACATCCGGAATGTGTGTAAGGTTATTTAATCAGTTCGCTCCATATCGTTGAGAATACTGAATGATTCGGCTTCCTCCCAACTAAATTAGTACGAGAGGAACCCAACAATTCGTTTTGTGTAAATTGAAAATCCCTAAATAAGAGGACCTCAGTGATTTTGGATAAGAAAGATATACAGTCTCGTGAGGAAGTAGTAGGTAATCAAAAAAGGCATGAAAATCTGTTCTGTTTGGAGAACAGTAGCAGAAAGCATAAAGAATATTGTAGTAGAAGGAAGAAAGATTTTAGGCCACAGAACATCGAAGTTAAGAGATTCGAGATTCTCGAGACGTGTTAAGGAGTGTTTATTTTAACATAGGCACATACTCCACCCTTTCGACGCGGAAATTATAAAAATAAGTTATAGTTGGATATATTAAACGGTTGAAGATGAATTCTTAGCCATCTGGGTCTGAGACAAGAGCATAAAATTAGGTTTAGAGTTAGAGAGGTAGTATTTCCATGGATGCAGAGTTAGAGTGCGAGACCCATTGATGTTGGTAAAGTCAAAAAGAAAAGCCACGCCTGTGCAAATCTGCTATCATACACGCACGCGCAAACAAAAACAAAAAAATAGAAAAAAAAAACACAAATCAGAAACAAATAGACAAAAACCCAAAGGAGATAATGAGGAAAATTTATTCGTACACTAAAACCTAAATTTTAAAAACGATAAAAACCCTATTTACAGAAATATCTAAAATATGAATAATCTAAGAAAGTTTATAAACACTCACACACTCACCGCTTCTCCGAATTGCGTACAAAAAAACCAACATACTATTAATCACTAAAAAAGTAGATAATCTGTATAAATTAATAATAAAGGCTGTCCAAATAGGTAAATTTTACGCTAAAGACCAAGTTGGAGAAACGCTAAAAATCTAAGTAAAAAAGGAAATCGAGGAAAAAAAAACATAACTTGGTACTAAGTCAATCTAATATCGAACTTGATTTAATTATTGAATCGAAAAGTTTCTCATAATTTTTCAACCCAAAAAGTAAGAAGTATCGGCTAAGTATCGGCCATTTTAACCGATACCGATACAATCAAAAATGGCCGATACTCCCGATACCGATACTATCGGTCATCCTAATTTATATATAATACCGTATATAATATATATATATATATATATATTAATATATATATATATACTATATAATATATATATATATATATATATATATATATATATATATATATATATATATATATATATATATACCGTATGGACAGAATTTAATTTAGCAAGGAATAGTAATAAGAATCTGAAGAAGTTTTTACCTTTAAAAATTTAAAAGTAAAAATAGGACAATTGGTCCAATTAAAATTAATAAAAATTTAGAGTTCATATAAGGAGTTGGTCAACATTTTCAATGCTTATTTTGCTTCAATGTTACTAAGGAAAGATATGATAATAGTTTGGGGACTAATAGTTCAGGTATGCATGTAACAAATAGACTTACAGAATTTGAATTTGAGGTAAAAGATATTAAACTTTTACTGGACCATATTGACCCAAGTAAAGCTGAAGGTCCTGATGGTATATACAGTATATATATAGTAGAATTCTTAAGGAGGGTAGTAACAGTATTGCAAAGACATTGTATTTGACTTTTAAGCGATCTATAATATTGGTAAGGTACCAGATGACTGGTAAACAGCATATGTTATGCCTATTTATAAGACAGGTAGTAAGGAAGTTTGGGAAGTCATAGGCTAGTTAACTTAACATTTCTGGCTGTAAAGGTTCTGGAAAGTTACTGAAAGGTCATATAGAGAAATATTTGGAAGATAACAGGGTATTATATGACTCCTGCATAGTTTCAGAAAGGGTAGGTCATGTCAGACAAACCTTTTAGAATTTATGGAATACATTACTGACTGCATTGACCAAGGAGATCCAGTTGATATTATATATTTAGACTTTAGCAAAGCTTTTGATAAGGTTCCCCACATAAGGCTAATGAAGAAGTTATTGCAATGTGGTAGGCCTATAGGTGGAGTGGTAGCCTACATGGTTGGATTAAAGAGTGGTTGTGGAATAGAAAACAGTGTGTACAACTAAATGGCAATAAGTCATCATGGGAAATAGTGAAGAGTGGTGTCCCACAGGGTCAGTGCTGGGCCACTATTTTTCCTCATAAAAAATAAATGATTTAGACCAGGGACTTAAATGCAAGGTTTCTAAGTTTGCTGATGATACCAAAGTGGCCACCTCAGTTAGGAATAGTGAAGGATGCATAAAGATTCAAAATGATCTTGATAATAAACTTCTTGGTGGAGATTAAGTGGCAAATGAATTTTAATAGTAAAAGTGTAAGGTTCTTCACCTAGGTTTCTCAAATAAAAGTTTTAACTAAGATATGAATGGGGATTGGCTTGAGTCTGTGGACCAAGAGAAAGATTTAGGTGTGATTATAAGCAGTAATTTGAAAGTAGCTAATCAGTGTTTGGAAGCTAGAAATAAAGCTAATAAGGATGCTGGGCATAATAAATCGCAATGTTGTTTAACAAGAGCAAGGAAGTATAAGTAAATAATAAATAGCTATGTTAGGCCAAAATAGAGTATGTGCACAAGTTTTGGGCCCCTTATTTAAAAAAAGACTTAGATATGCTAGAGAGAGAGTGCAACGTAGAGCAACAAGGATGATTTTTTGGGTTTGTGGGTAAGAGCTATGAGGAGAGGCTGAAAGAGTTAGGAATGTTTTCTGCAGAAAGGCAATTTCTCAGAGGAGACAATACAAGTCTACAAAATTTTTACATCTATTGATAATACAAGACCAATAAATCTTCATAGTAGAGCATGGATAGGAGACCAGGGGGCATAACAAGAAAATTAAGAAGAAAGCATGCCATCTTGATATAAGAAAGCATGCATTCAGCAATAGGGTTGTTAAATTTTGGAATGGTTTGCCACAGGAGATTGTTGAGTGTGACTCGATGGCAACATTTAAGAAAGGGTTGGATAGGTATATGGATGTTAGACTGCATGTGTGACCATAACTTAGTTATTAAGGTATGTGGATGGTTTGGGTATCATATATAATTATTTTTGACTAAGCCAAATTGGTGGATTTTAGTTACATGAATTTGACAAGCCCTAGGGTGCTTTGTGGATTTGCATGAGAGCATGTTTGGCTA
>JABUQX010015943.1:50000-67286 GCA_015478945.1 Trachelipus rathkii | reverse complement strand
AAAGAATAAATGAACTATAAAGATAATATATATAGGTAGTTATATATATATATATATAAAGTATATATATATATTATAAGGTAACATGAGTGAAAAAATAAGAGAAGAATAATAGTATATATTATATATACATATAATATAATAAGTATATAGTAAAAATAAAATTCACTTCGATATAAGGAGTAAAATAGAATTTGTATTTAGAAATATAGAATATAATAATAGAATATAAGTATATAATTTACATTAATGCGACTGAAATGTTTTGAAAATACGAGTCACAGTTAATAAATTAGCAAAAAATGATTCGAAAACTAAAGAGGATAATTGTGAGTTCAAAAAGAAAAAATATCAGGCAAAAAACTAATATCACTTTTGGTGTTCACTTACCTTTATAACTACCGATCACAAGGTGACGACATCTAAGCTCGGGATATTTAGTTAAAGAAGAATAACGCTATGGTATTTGTCAGGGTATCAAATAACAGCTTACCATTATTTTTCAGAATGGATAATTGTTCTTACAGAAAAAAATTAATAGAAGTAGTAGTAGTAAATATAAATAGCGTAATATAATATAATAAATATATATATATAGTATATATAATTAAATGTACTATATGAATAAGTAGTTATAGTAGTGTTATTAGGAAGTAATTATAGGAATATAATATAGAATATTATCTATTATATAATATTAATATGGTATATATATATTATATATTAGGAGAAGAGAGGAGTTCAAAGAAAATATATTCAATACTGCTTTAGTAGTTGTGCTTAGTATTTGAAACTTTTTGGGGGGGCTGCAGTTCCGCAGTGCCACTATATGGGACGAGTCGCCACTGTCCTTATATTCCAACATTGGCTTAGGGCTCTGCTCAGCAAAGTTCACTATTATACAATATTAGCACAGTAAATAGCATACGTCATTGTAAGACCCTAAAGGCACACCAAGACTTATTCCCTTTGCAGCATCACTAATTATTTAATATTGCACCAGCCGAATCATTCCATACCATTCACAATCTTGCATAACACATTTCTGGCACATCCGTTCCTTTCAATCCACCATATAGTCTGCTAAATATTGTGAACTCAGACATTTGTTCCAGTTGCTCGTGGTATACATTAACTTTTCACAGACCTCCCACCATCACTCAAAACAATAACCTTACTCTATTCTACGTTTACTTTTCAAACGCTCCTGATTACACCACCTGCCAAAATCTCTCTCTACAATCCCTCAAGGTATTCAGATTCCCAAGCACTAAACTTAATCATCCGCATATAATAGGTAGGCACCCTCCATCTCTTTCATCTCATATACTTCTAGTCGAACACCATCCCGTTGCTTACCTCACCCACACCTCTGATTCTTTCATAATCCCAAGATCCAATAAACATGAAATAATAGAAAAATAGAGATAGAGTACATAGAAATGTTACAAATTATAATAATGAGTAATGAAGAGTAAAATATAAATAGTAATTATAAGAATATTGCTATAAATAGATATCAATATAGATAAAATATCATTATATAACAAAGTAGTAAATAGAATATATATATAATAAATATAATATAGTATATAAAGGAAATAAATAATATATATAATGAAATAATAATGTAGTATAGGATATATAATTAAATATAATATATAAAGTATATATATACAATAATATATATAATATAAATAGGGTAGGAATATATAATAATAATATAAAATGAATATATTAAATAAAAATAATTATATATATATATAAAAAAGAATATATTATAATATTATATAGTAATATATAGTAAATATATTTATATATATATATATATATATATAATATATATATATATTCTTTTCAATTGATCAATTCAAGCCTTTGATATATTTTTTTTACAACCAAAAGAAATAAATAATTATATTTTTCTTCGGCTCCGCTCACAACACCGACTAATAGTGCTGCCACTGTTTGAGAAATTTGGTGCAGTACTTTCTGGCAATAATTTTTCACAATACAAAAATATTTTTTGAAAAAATTTGATGGCCCAGAATCCGGTTCCGTTGCATACTCCGGCTGCGGCTCCAGATCCGGCCGCTGGATCCGAACTAAGGTTTCTTGCACTATTTCCGAAAATTGTTAAGCACGTCTTCTGGCAATAAACTTTTTACCAAAAAAAAAAAATTATAGGGAAACAAAATGTATACCCAGAATCCGACTCCGGTTTCGACATCCGGTATCCGGATCCAACTTAAGGTTTCTGCACTAGATTGAACATTGTTCAGCACGTCTTCCGGCAATAAATTTGTGCATCTAAAAAAATAATTCTCTTGGTAAAAATTTATAAACAGGACCGCATCTAACTCCGGGGCTCCGGTTTCCAGACTCCGGATCCGACTAACGTTTTGAACTATTTGAAAATTAGTTAGTAAGTCTTCTGGCAATACATTTTTCCACTAAAAAATATTTCTTGAAAATATTTATAAGCAAGATCTATATCCGGCATCCGGCTCCGGCTCCGACTCCGGCATCCTGCGTCCGGAATCCAGGGATCCGATTAAGGATTCTGCAACTATTTGAAAATTGTTCGACACATCGTTCTTTCAAGTAAAATGTTTTTCACCTAAAAATATTTCTTAAAAAAAATTACATACCAGGACCGGGCTCACGGGTTCGGCTCCGCGATCCGGTTCCGAGGATCGGCTAGTTTCTGTGACTACTTGAAATGTTCAACACTTCTTCTGACAATACATTTTTTTCTAAAAAGACATTTTTTTGAAGAAAATCTATACCCAAGGATCCGGCTCGGCTCGCAACACCGGCTCCGACAGTTCGGCTAACGGATCTGACTAAGGTTCTGCACTATTGAAAAGTTATTGAAGTACCCTATTAATCAATAGAAATTTTTCACAAAAAAATATTTTTCGAAAAAGATCATACTTCGGCTCCGAGACCTTCGACTCCGGGCTCCGACTCCGAATATCCAGGATCAGATTAAGAGGATTCTGCCACTATTTGAAAATGTTCAGAATGTCATTCTGGAATAAAGTTTTCAAGCTATAAGTAAAATTATCTCTTGAAATGTTTATAATTTACCATATTATAAGGCTTCCGAATTCAGGACCTGAATCCGGACCCGACTAAGGATTCTGCACTATTTGAAATTTGTTCAGTACGTTTTCTAGCATTATATTTTTCAACCAAAAATAATATTTTTAGTAGAAAAAAAATTCAGAATACCCAGCGCACGGCTCTGACTACCAGATTCCAATACTCAAGCTACCGACTCCTTTCGGCTCCGAGAGACTGACTAGTTCTGAACTATTTTAAAATTGTTCAGTACTTTCTTTGCAAAGTGACTTATATATGACTAAAAAAGTAATTTGTTTAAAAAAAATTCAATACACCAGGATCCTACTTCGACTTCGGCCACGGCTCCGGATCCGACTAAGGTTTTCTGAACTATATGAAAATTGTTCAGCGTCTTCTATCATAAAAATATTTCACCTGAAATAGAAAAAATAATTTTTTCGAAAAAATTCATACTCTGGCTACGACTCCATCTCCGACTAACATTTGATCGGCTCCGGCTCCGACTCCAAATCACGATCCGAATTAAGGATTAATGCAAGTAAAATAAAATTGAATATGTTCAGAAAGTCTATCTGGCAAATAAAGTTTTTCATCTAAGAAAATATTATCATGAAAAAAATTTATACCAGGATACGTCTTCCGGATCCGGATCGGATCCGGATCCGACCTGGCTTAAGGTTTCTGCCACTATTTGTGAAAATTGTTCAGTGCGTCTACTGGCAAGAAATTTTTACACTAAAAAATATATTTTTTGAAACAAAATTCTCAATACCGCAGGTTCCGGGCTCCGCTCCGCTTCACCATCACTGCCGGATACTGACTAAAGGTTTCTGCCACTATTTGAAAATTGTTTATGGCGTCTTCTGGCAACAAATTTTCATCTAAAAAAAAAATATTCTTCTAGAAAAAAAATTAAAAAGTATACTATTGCACCGGCTTGACTCTGGCTCCGATCTTCGACTCCGGACTTACCGGATACCGAATCCGACTAGTGATTCTTGCACTATTTGAACAAACACTGATTTCAGCACGTCGTTCTTGGCAACGAAATCTTTTCATCTAAAAAAAAGATTTTTCTTTTAAAAAAAAGATATAATACCCATGATCGGCTACCGGAATCCGGATTCCGGATCCGGATTTACCGATCCGGCATCCAACTTTCACCTTACTGAGATCACCGGATCCAAACTAGTGGGTTCAATGTAGATATTGAAAAATGTTGGTTTCCAGCAATTACTTTTATTTGCAAAGTAAATTTTAGTACGATAATAAAGTTTTATTCGGAAAAAAAAAATGAAAAGCATAACGTATAACATGACTCGAGTACCACACTGTCATTATCTCCGGCTCCGACTATCTGGATCCGATCGAAAAAGGATTCTGAGATCTATATGAAAATTATCGAATACGCTTTTACAGGCAATAATTTTTCACCTAAAAAAATAGTTTGAAAAAAAAATTCATAACCAGGCTCCGGCTCCGCTCCGGCTACACGGCTCGCTGCGTGCCGGCTCCGGGCTCCGCGTCGAGACGCGGAGCTCCGGGCGTCACAGAGCTCCGGATGCTGGATCACACGGCTCCAACTTCAGGCATACGGCTCGAAGGAATCTGTGAGACTAAGATTCAGAGAAAAAAAGGTGTAGCTTATTGAAATAATTGATTCAAGAATAAGAGAATCATTCGTGGCTATTAAATTTATTCACCAAAAAAGAGTAGTATTTAGAAAAAAAAAGTTCTGATACGTCCAGAGGATCCAGGCTACGAAGGTTCCGAGAACATCCGAGCTACTTGCTCCAGCTTCGGCGTCCAAGCTCCAACTTCGGCTTCAGCTCAGGATCCGAGGCTCCGATGAAGGTTTCTGCACTATTTGAAAAATTTGTTCAGCATATTATTCTAAAAAATATTCTTGGAAAAAAAGAAAAGATATTCATTACTCCAAGGACTTATAGCTCCGACCTCAGACTCCGGCTGCTGATTCTTGCGGAATGCCGGGATCCGGATCCGGATCCGACTGAAGGATTCTGACTATTTGAAAATTGTTTGACATCTTCTGCCAATAAATGGTTTTTATCTGAAGAAAGATTATTCATGAAAAAATATACCCAGTCTCCGGCTCCGCTCCGGCTCCGGATCCGGATCCAGCTCCATTTATATTGACTCAGTAAAAATCGGCAAGAAGAGCTAGAGGCTTTGAGACATATTGAAAAAAAAAAATTAGATTTTCAGTATATTGGATTAAATAAAAACATTTTTTTTATCCTAACCTAGTTTAATGCAAATTTGACTGGAATTGAATTTTTTTTTGTTTGAGAACTCTCTAAATAAATTTCTGTATCTAAAAAAAACTATATAGAATTTTGTTTAAAAATAATTTACTACACAAATGCTATGACGTCAGAAAAGCTTTTAGGTTACATATTGCTACGTCAATAAAAAATGTAAACAATTTTGATTTTGACGCTTCAAAAAAGTAGAGGATCTAGATTATGGATAGAGTCCATGAGATCCAATTTTGAGCTGCACGGAGCGGAGCCCCCAAATATTATTCACCCCACCTAAAATATGGCAAACAAATTCTCCAAGGATTACAAGAATAATTTTTATCATATAATGAAACAACAAAAAATCATTTGAACCTTAAACTTTTCTTTTCCAAGAGAGATGTTTTTTTTTGTCAACGGTAGAGCAATGAATATACAAGATGTTTTCGAAATTTAATCACACAAAATCCATGTTTTTTACATTATTCGAATCAACTTCACAAGATTTTTATTAACGAAATTGACTATGGGCAAACTTGAGTTTGCATAGATAGGTCACTACCTAGACGAACTATCGGATGAATGAGATGTGGAATTATTATGTTAGATTTACAGCTTAGAAATTCACCTGCTATTTGTATTCGCAAGAGTGGGTAGATGGGGCAAGTACCATGACATGGGGGCCCAAAACTTTTTATACTGGAAAGGTGGGCGGCGGTGATAGTGCTTATGTAAAAGTCCATTGGTAAGTCTTGACCCTTAGGTACTGTTAGATAATTTCTATTCCTTTCTTCACCTCATCTTTCTTCTTTCATCATCTAGCTTAACAAATCTTCACGTGGAAATTTTGATAGAAAATTTAAACTTATCTTTATGAGTATAATGGTATCAAATAGATGTATTTTCCCGAATAAACAAGCCCTGAAAATTTGATGTTGATTCGGATAAGTGAGACAAAAAATGATATCTTAATGATATCACTTTTTAGAACGGACTTAAAATTGGGTTTAGAAAATGGTTATATAAGATGGATGACAAGAAGGAAGGAAAAAATAGGTAGTTTTGGGGAATGAGAAAGTACGTTGCATCTGAAGATTTGGGTAATGAGACAAGAAAGGATGAGACGGGCAAACTCGAAAAAGGTGGAAAAAAAGAAAATGGATAATGCAGTGTGTAGCATGAAAATTACAAGTGAAATGATCAAGAGCGGAGGCGAAGATGGTGATGATTGGATTTGGAAAGTTGTGTAATATTTAAAGCGTTTATGGAGGGTATAAGTCCAAGGGATGGAAGGAGACAGGTAAATAAGTACCTGTATACGTATAGAAGGGTAAGGCAAGAAGAAGAAGGGAAATTGCTAAAGAAATTATATAGAGGGGAAATAAGTTTATGAGTGTTGTAGGGAAGGTATATTTTTTTTTTTTTTTGGTCGAAAGAGTTCGTCGAGTACTGAGGGACTGAGTTGGTGAAGAACAAGGTTGCGTTTAGGAGTGGTATATGGATGTAGTGGATTCAAATCTTTACATTGTGAAACAAATGATTGAGAAAATGAGGGCAAAGAAGAATAAATTAATTAGGTTTTATGGAACTTACAACAGGCGTAGTATTGATAGAGTTAATAGGGAAGCTTGGTAGGGCAGAGGAAGTTGAATGGGTATAATATATATGGTGGTAGTGGTGCGTAGGCTTCTGAATGGAATCAAAAGTATGAATATCAATATTCAGTGAAAAATTGATAAAATAGAAAAAATAAAAAGAGAAAAAAGAAGAATAAAAATAAAAACAAAATAAAAAAGAAGAGAAAAGGAAGAAACAAACAAGAAAAGAGAGCGAAAAAGGGAAAAGGAAAAAGGGAAAGATAGTGATGAAGAAGTGAAAATAAAAAGTACAAATATATAGTGTTGGTTATATAGGAATTAATAGCGGATGAGAACAGGGTTGTGTTATCGTGTCCATTGGTTATCAAAAGTGTGATATAAGGGTTGAGAAGATATCTCTTTACAAAGGACAGATTGAGATGAGAAGAAAAAGAGATGGCAGGAATAAGATTGTAGTTAGAATAGATAGGAGAATGGAGATATGGAGTGGAGGGTGCCCTTACCTATTATATGTTAGAATTTGGTTCTGTGTGGCGAATATGAAGAGAGTTTGAAAGGATGATCAGAGAAATGGTAGAGAAATTTGGCAAGATGTGTTGCAAAGATAAAAGAAGGGGTTTGAAGTAAACGATAGAATAGAGTAAGGTTAAATGGAATGTGAGTATAGAAGTGAAGACACATATAGACATTCACAGAGTAAGTGAAAAAGATATATGTTAGTATGATGACAGGAGCAGAAAAGTGTCTGAGTTTAATAGTTAGAGTTATATGTTAGAAGATAGAGAGAGAAGCGGAGTGTATGCAGAGAAGTAGGTAGTAAAGAAGTTAAGTTGAATGGCAAGAGAAAGGTACTGGATGGCGAATAAAATCGGTGTGGAGATGAATGTAAAAGGGACTAAAAAGTCATTGAAGTGCAGCAAAATAGAATCTTACATAAGGGTATGATCTAAAACTGAAGTTATTATTAGAATATTACTCCGTGAGGAACTGATTGATCGAGAGTATAGATTCTAAAAGTTCATGTAGTCAGAATGGACAATCTTAGGGATTGCATAGGAGTAACTAAAGTTGAATAAAGTGAGGAACTAAGACAATTTTGAACCAAACATCTTTCCTCATGATGAAAGGGAGTAATTCAAGAGAAATATAATGAAAGATATGTTGTGATGGTTTATGTAATGTGGAAAGGGATGAATTATTACCGTAAGCTTTATTTAAGGCGGAAATGTATAGCTCGAGAGTGTGATTAGGAGCCGACGGCTGGGAGACCGAAGAGAAAGTGGATATAGTCGGTGAACGAATGATCTGAAGTGAGAGAGAGAAATAGACAGATATTGGCAAGAAGGACAGAGAATAAAAGAGGTGAACTCCATGATAGAGAGAATGCGGAATAAAAATGTTTTGTAATGGGGGCATAGGTTGTTGGCTCCAGACCATGGGCCAAGAGAAAAAATTGGAACCACTTACACATTGACCGAGTTTAACATATGACGGGTCCGTCGCGAAAAAGGTCCCATGAATGCTCTGAGGGATGGATTTTCTGGACACGTGACGAGCTCTCACTAAATTAATGGTACCAGAGAGGTGGCGTAATGGACTGAGGCTATTCTTTTCGTAGCGTTTGTCATGTTTCCTACTGCTTTGTGCGTTTTCCGGAGCTGTATGGTACAAGCACCTTACCCCCAATCTTGGGGCAAAGAGGAAAGGTGAAGAAAGAAGAAAGAAAATAATAAATATATAAGATAGTATAATATATATGTATATATATAATTATAATATATATAATTTTCTTTTAAATTGTAAATAGTAATTTTCATAATATTTAATATAAAAGTAAAAAAAAATAATAATGATAATAAAAGTGAATAATAAATATTAATAGATAGCGTATCCAGGATTTTTTTTTCGGGGGGGCCGAGACAAAAGTTATCACTTATCTTTATAATTATACAGTATATAAGAGTAGAGTAGATATATAGTATAATATAAAACTAATAATATAAGTAAAGAATAAGCTAGCGTGAAGTAAAATAATATATAAGAAATAGAGGAATAGTAATATAAGAATGATATAATAAGATATATATGAGATATATATAATATATGATAATGATGGATAAAAATAATATATGTATATATTATAAATATAAAAATAGTAATAATTTATAGTTATTCATATATATATATATATATATAAAGGCTATATATATACATATATATAATATATAATAGATATATAAACGATAATAATATTATATATAGGTTATAGGAGTAAATATAATAAAATGAGTAATAAAGAGAATAAAAGAAAAAGAAAGTATATATATATATATAATTAGTACTATATATGATAATATAGTTATATATATATATAGATATTATTATATTATAGGGATAAGTTATATATATATATATTATTATAGATATAAATATAGTAGAGGTAAGTGAAATAAGGTAAAAGATAATAAATAAGATTATATATATATAAGAAAAATAAGAATAATAAAAATTATGAAAAAAAAATATTAATAGAAGTGTAAGAAAAAGGTTAATAGAATAAGGAGTATATAAAAATATAAAAAATATATTATACATATATATAAATTATGAGTATAATATATTATAATATAAGCATGCTGAACTTTGTTATAAACGATTAATGAACTTAAAATGCTGAGTAGTCTAAAAAATTTCGGGGGGGGGCCATGGCCCCCTGACCCCCCCCCTGAACCGTGAATGGTGGTAATATATAATAAATAAAGGAATATAAAACAAATATAAAAGGAGATATATAATAAAATATTAATTATGAGTATATGCACGAAATAATATAATATAGTATAAATAAAAGTTATAGAGTGATAATTATATTCAAACGAAAAAAAATAGGGATAGAAATAATATATATATGACCAAAGCAGATCCCGATTATAGAGCAAACATGCAGAATGTGTAACTAAAAAACATAATAAGACAGAAGCTTAAGGAAAAATAATTGAAAAGATATTTAATATTACGAGAATACTCTCTTTAGATTTGTTCTTGAAACATTTTAAAAAAATGTTATATTGATTCTAAATCATCAAATCAATCAATGACTTAAAATAAATAAGTATCATCTTAGGCTGGCAGCGATAATACGCATTACTGATTTAAGATATACATTTCTGCAAGTTAGTACAGAGAAACAAGAGGTATACCAAAATTAGTTTTAGTTTATTATGGTGCTGGACTTGGAAAAATATTAAAGTTTTTGTAGTATATTCTTTTATAGGGGTTCGAGCCAAGCAGTGGGAACAATGAGAGGTGGGGACGTTTTCCCACCCCACGATATCGATGCCCATAGGCGAGAAACCTCGACTCGGTCGCATCTCTTCGGGTTTACCCTCTGGGCTAATCGTTTAGTTAGAAAAAAAAATCAATTTATTGGCAACTCTGACGCTCCTTCGGAGAGCCAGAGCTCCTTTTCGTACTTCTCAAAGAACGAATAATTATTATACAGTTTATTCAACATTTTAACAATTATATAATTTTTCAAAGCGTTATTTATTTTTTATTTTTTTTAATTGCACACTCGATAAAAAAGATCTATTCATAAATGAATAAGATAAATGAGAAGTTAAATATGGAGTAAGTTATCCACATGAGATGTAAAAGAGATAGGTTTTTAGTTACAATTTCGGGACAACTGACCTGAATATATAGATATATAGGTAAATAAATAATAAGTATAAAAAGTATATATATATAATATAGTATAGTATAAAAGTATATAAGGAAATAATATATATATAGTTATATATAATAAATATATATAAGAAGAAGTAAGTAATAATATATGAGTAGATATAAATAATAATATATATATATTAGGAAAGTAATAATATATAAAAATATATATAATAATATAAAAAAAAATAAATATAAAAATATAAGGATAGGCTATTGTATCAAAGGAAAAAATATAATACAATTAAGAATATATCCTGGGGAGAATTTACTAGTAATTTTATAAGATCAGGAGGAAAAGGGATGAATTACATATTAGACAATAGTAATATTAGAACCATTATGGAAAGACTAACAATGGTATTTCATCAGTCTTTATACTAGCCATAGAAGTTCAATTTTTAATAGATGGATTGGATCCGCTGTAGGTGAGACAGACCTATCTTTTGAAAGAGTGTGTTCAATTTTATCACTGATTATTTAACAGAGACAAAATGATAATAACTGACGTCTAACTTGCAAGTAGTTAAACATATCTCCTCATTTTTTTTGTAAGAACTAATTTATTATAACTGTAGAAAAGTGATAATATGAAGAGGAGAGGAGAAAATTCCTTCTGAAAGAATGTAATCATGGTATTATTTATTATTTATAATTAAAAAATAAATGAAAATATTATAAAAAAAATGTAATATAAATATAAAGAGTTTGGAAGATGTAAGTTAGTAATATATATATAATATAATAGTTATAAAAATATAATAGTAATAATAAATATAATAATATATATAGTATGTATAAAAAAAATATATGAGAGGAAAAAGATATAAATAAATACAATAAATGAGTATAATATAATATATATATATAGTGTAATAGTTAGGTATATATATATATGGTAATTAAAAATAATAATAGGGTAATAATAATATAAGTAATAAATAACTATAATAATAAAGAGTATAAAGTAACAAGTATAAAATTATATTATATACATTATATATAAATATTAAGTATAAAGAATTAGCATATAATATATATATGTTTAATACGTGGGAGTTATATTAACATATAATTTACAGTGTTCAGCAATAATAATACAATATAAGAAAAATGAAAGTAGTAATATAGATAAAAATATAAAATTGTAAAAAAAGAGTATAAGGTTGTTCTACTTACTAATATAAATAATTGTCTAATCAGTAGCTACTATTAGTACAGAAAAGTACAAAAATAGAAGAAACAAAAAGATGCAGGTAGAAAATTGTTGTATTAAATTTAAAGTAAAAGTTAAAATTGTAAATATATAAAAAGAAAAATCCAAATCGATTATAATTTTAATTTTTGATTTGAGAATAATAAAGAGAAAAAAAAAACAGATAATACTATACTTAATGATATATATATCTTAATTATAATATAATATATATTAGAATAGAAAAGATTAATAATACATAAGATAAATGAGAAATATAATAATAAAAATAATAATAGTATAAATATATAATGAATGACCTTAGTGATGATAACACAGTGCCATCAAAAATAAATTATATTAGATTGGAATGGTGTAAATGATTTTGTGTTATTAGGAAGGAAAAATTATATTAAAGAGAAATAATATAGTCTTTTATCTACCAAAAAAACCTTTAAGAAGTAGGGTATTTACAATAAAGGAAGGAGAAAAGAAATAAACGCAGTAAGGAAGAAAAAAGCGCGCAGAGAGAGTGAGGCAAGAGAAAGTCACAGGTCTCTCACATCGCCGGAGTAGAGAGCAGAACGGAGAGAGACTAATCCCCCCCTCCGTGCCCCATCGGAGAAAGAAGAACAAAAGAAAAAAGTAATATGAAGAATTAGCAAACACAAGGAAGAAGTAGAAAAGAAAAAGAAAAAGGTCTCAACGAACCATCCCTACAGAAGAGTGTATAAGAAACGAGGATCACACGCCTCAAGTAGATGCACACGCACGCGTCAGCATGAATGAAAGGCCCCATAAAAAATGGGAGAGGAAGAGTGAAAGTTGTATTGAAAGAAAGTAATTTGTCACACACACGAAGATAGAAATAAGCCAAAGAAAAAAAAAAGAGAAAAAAGAAAAAAAAAAAAAAGAAAGAAGACAATAAATATAAAAAAAGTAAAATTCCTCTAAACCCTTCCTTATAATTTTCCGCTGATACCATAAAGCATATAAAAGGTTATTTAAATGAAATGTTCAAACTAATTGATATAGTTACGTTGTAGGAAGGACTGCACGGTCCATCGTATCGTTGAGAAATCAGATGGTAATATCGATATCTTTGATAAATAGGCATTGCTAAAATGGAAAAGTAAACCGTAAAATCAATATATTATATATTCACTCGGATACATAAATACATTATAAAGGAGTTTTAAATATAATATATTATATTATAAAAGGATATTAGAAATATAATAAATATAATTATCAACCGAAATATATTTTAATAAAATAAATAAAAATAAGATATACTACTAATAAGCTAAAAGATAACACGAGTTAATAAGAAAATAAGCAATACGTTAATAATAATAATATAAATAAAATAATATATATATATAATAGCTTAAAATAATATATAAATAAATAATATATAATAAAAAAAAAAAAAATATAATATAAAAAATATAAAAAAAAAAAGAAATAATATAATATATATATATAAATATATAAAAATAAAAATAAAAAAAAAAAAAAATAAAAAAAAAAAATAAATATAAAAAAAAAAAAAAAAAAATAAAAAGAATAATATAAATAAAAAAAATAAAACAAAAATAAAAAAAATAAAAAAAAATAAAAAAAAAAAATAAAAATAAAAAATAAAAAAAAATATAATAAATAAAAAATATATATAAATAGTAATTAATATAATTGAAGAATTATATAATTAATAATAATAATATAATTAAATAATATAATAATATAATATAATGAGATGATTCGATAGCTGCTCTTTTATACTTATTTTGACTTCTCTTGTAGCTCGTACTAGTTGCTCACTCATATGTAAGCCGACTCTTCTAGTTGCATTCGTAACTAATATATAATATCCTAATACTAGAATTATTCATTAAGCTGTATTCTCTCCTTAATAGTTTAATAATTTCAAGTTTAAAATCTTTTTTCTCAAAATCTTGAGAGTATTTCGTAGAGCGCCACGGATTATACCAACTTATTATGTTACATCCGCTAGTAAACACATGTTTTATTCTTGTCGCGGATGTATATGAAGAGCGTCTATAACAACTATGCTTTCATGCGAGAGAGTTTTTTAGATTCTACAATAGAGAAGTGAATTATTTATAAATACATAAATTTAAAATAATTACAGATTTAATATAAAAAGATATTTTAGATTTTAGATTTTATTTTTATTCAACATTAAATATATACAATATTCAACTTTACAGTGAACAAAGACTATTGTCGAATTTTTTATTTCTACCTTTTTTTATGTTTTATCCAATATAGCTTACAGCTTATTTCTAGATTTTTGTACGGCTTCACATGAATGATGAGTTGAATATAAAAATTTTAAATTAAATAATGATTTTGAATAATAATAATTACAGGTACATTATTAGTTATATCTATGTTGTCCCTCATTTGACAATAAAGAGGCTCCATAAGTGAAAAATTAACTGCTTGATTATACTTTGTAGATTTTTTTAATGCTTCGAGCCCGAGGTAAGTACCCAATCTGTTAGGGCTATACAATTAGTCCTCGCAAGTCACAATATACGTCGACCTATACGTTACTAGTCAACTTTACTAGTACTCTATGCGAATTATAGGTTACTAATCATGATACTATTTGATGATTATAAATCTGATGATAAAGGTATATTCCTTTAAGTATTAAGTGAATAAGTCACATGAGTGAAGAAATGTTTTTTGTTTTGCATAATATTATTACATTTATATTCAAAACTCTTTCAGGTTTCTCTTTCCTATTTATCTTTCTATTCCATAATCAATAACTATATAAGCTTTAATTTTATAATGACTGTTTTCGAATTATTAAATGACTCAATTTCTTACTGATTTTCATAGGTTTACAGTGTAATTAATTCCTATTTCTCCATACTCTTTCAAGTCATTCAAACCTATAATTTGGTATTTTGTGTAATAATACATTAAATTCAATATTATTTTTATGTGTAATATATAATTGTTATATATAATGTATTATAGTTTATCTTACTTAATAGGAAACCATAGATCTAAGTTATACGTATCGTCTGATAAATTATGACACTCACCGATCATATCTTTAGTATTATCTCCGCGATTATTTTCACTATATCACACTATCGAGTTTCATATGCATCCGAATCCTGAGAAATTAAATATAAGTGTCTATGTATGTACACAGACACAGAGATATATCCGCCATTCGAGTGTGCCAAGAGAGGCCTTGCGTACTCAAGACGATAAATATTCTCTTACATAGCCACCATAAGTGTTTTATATTATGAACCAGTCAAACCTTAGTTCATATTCTAATTACATCAACTTCCTACAAGATTCTTGCATCCTATTTGTTCCCTTTTCAAAAATAACGTAAGAGGAATCCAAACATATTAAAACGTCATGATAGTCTCATTCAAAGACGGCAAAACCATATCTAAACATGACTTCACACTACGCTGACTCTCTACTCACTTTCAACAAACCATTAAACTTACTCCTTTATCTTAACATTTTAATAAAATGTTACATAAAACTACCTCAATGATTAGACGATATCTATCTTTTGGTACTTGGTTCATCAAAATCGAATAAAAGCTCATTTTAATACTATTGTTATCAAATATGTCTGCTCCTCCTTAAGATAGATAAAAATTTTAAGTCAAGTGAAGCACTCCAACCTACATTCTCTTACATAATTACTATAACATCATTATTCTCCCTATTTGACTATCCAAACCACCTCTAATTCTTCACCAAAAAGTTGATAAAAGTAATAGTAAGAATCTCATGAAAATACATTTGGTATATTGTCTGTAAATAACAATACCCATGCATCACTTCTCGCTATATATAATTTAATATTATAAACTCATATCTAACTTTCAACTATCCATTATTATTCTTACACTCATAAAGCATTATTCGCTATCGTTCTTATAATATATATATTTTTATTGCATTCAGAAGATAATATAATACCTACCACCAATCAACAGCATATTTCAGTAGCACCTTTCACAGAGCTTTCATATTAATCTAACCTTATATAACCTTAACAATCAATAATAAACAGAACTTTCATTCTTTCTTCTATTATTTCAATTTATCTTCTTAATCATATTATTTGTACTCGAAAATGATTAAAAATAATGATCCACTAACATCCTACCATTACTCAATATTCAATAATTGTCACCTATTATGTTCTATTTCACAATCATAGTCCTTCAGTCACTTCGACGTTCTCTTTCAACCAAAACTACTCACAATTAATAATAATTCTTCCACATAGTACGAAGAAAGGATCATCAATAATACTTAATTCCCCTATATATTTCTCATTAAATCAAATGTTCCTTCCGTAATAACGCACTTTAATCTTATAAATATTTATGGTGTATTACCTCTTACTTACCAATATCTCTTACGGAGCATATATATAAACCTCTACTCCACAAACGCTATTATTTACTATTTCTCCAAATCTATCAAATATCACCATCTCGAATCCTAATTATCTATGATCTTATATATTCTACCTAAGTATAAAATTTAATTCCATCTTAATGCCAATCAAAATTTAACAATTCTTATTCTAAATCATTATTCTACCGATACCTCATATATATTCACATCTTACTTTATACTATATTACCTCACCTATATACTATTCTATAATTTATACTATATATTACTTACTATATAATATATATGCACTCACTCAATCTATCAAGCCCAAACAAGTTTACTATCACCTCTTTATCATAATTACTGCTTGCTATGAGTCTATTGATTGCAAGTAAGATCGAAACTCTTCTTCACATCCATTATATCTTGTGTATCACTAATAATGTATTGTTCCCCATCTTGAACAACTTGAAGATTTTCCTAATTTTAACTTTCTTAGTATTATTACTTCTTATTCTTAACTTTATCGTCGCTCCCTTCCAGATAAAAGCTTTATCTATTCCCTTATGTGAGTAAGTTACCTACCTATAATTTTAATATATAATATATATATAATAAGTATATATAATATATATATAATATATTATATATAATATAATATTAAGATATATATATATATAATATATATTCAATATATATAATATTAATATTATATATATATATATATAATATTATATTATAATATATATTCTATATATATATAATATAATTATATAACCTTAACCATGTTACATTATCTAATAACTGCGTCTCTCGCTCGTGTGAAGAGCACAATGGTGCAGACAAAGCTCGTACTCAGGACATCCCCATAGAACTATATATATTATAGTGAAATATTATTTTATTGCAAACACAAGAGTATTCATAGCTATAATAAAGTTATACCCCAGAAACTAAAGACGTACACTTAGAATTAATCACCATATGA
>JABUQX010015943.1:15000-47500 GCA_015478945.1 Trachelipus rathkii | reverse complement strand
GATTTTCAATCCTTTAAAATAGCCAATTTTTGCTCTTAACAAAGCAACACAGACTTCAATAAAATAATTCTAAAATCATCCAAAAGGCTCATCCCACAATTCCACCATAAACAATACAACCCCAACTTTTTACCTGAAATCGACACCCCTCATTAAACAAAGTAACTCCCTCAGACAAAATAAACAACCAAATTAAAAACAAATTAAACCAAATTAAACCAAATTATAGACCTCAACAATAGAATAAGCAATATAATCGATTTATCTCAGAAAAAGAATTGGCAACAGTGTACCCAAACATTAAACAACAAGACCAACTCTTCCAGAATATTCCGAACAATTAAAAAAAAAATCCATTCACGCACTCAACCACCACCAACTCACGAAATCATTTGTAAACAAAACAACAAAATTTCCAGACCAAAAAATCAATGCAGGAGTATTTTTATGTCACACTATTCAAAAGTTTGTCACAAACCCACAAACCCACAAACCCACCCAATCCCACAAACCCACAAACCCACAAACCCACCCAAACCCCACTAACAGACAAATACTTAATTAACCTGCTTAATGGGTTGAAAATCAACCAAGAAGACCCCTCATTCACTCCCTTAGAATTATTCAACATCATTAAAAGTCTTAAAAACTCACAAGTAGTAAGACTCGCCCATGTGTCTAATATTCATCTCAAAACATCTAGGTATCAATGCTGTCACAAACCTTTCACAAATATTTATCGAAGCATGCACATATTATGCCAATATTAAAACCAAACAAATTGCTTAATAATCCAACTACTTACAGCCCTATATCATTACTATTCACAATATCGAAAGTATTTGAAAAATTAATCGTAATTAGAATTTTCCCCCTTTATCCCTTATCAGACTCACAACATGGTTTTCGAAAGAAGCATTCTATACCTAACAGATCTAACCCAACACATTTTTACTGGATTTCAACCAAATTGCCCCCTCCCCCTTGATATATATTCTCCTTGTAGTAAGAGACATCAACAAGGTATTCAATACAGTCCCCCGTCACCTTTTAATAAACATAGTCTTAAACTCGGTCATAACCATCAAAGAACAGATTTCCTATCCGGTCGCATAGCTAGAATTATCCAAGTTCACCATTCCTTCAGTTCAAACAAATTATTTAATAGAGTCCCCCAGGGAGCCATTCTTTTCACCTACACTCTCTAACTTTTTTATGCATGACCTTCCTCGTTCCACTTCCCCGTCCATAAAAATTAAAAGTTATATTGATGATCTTACAATCACAGCTCAAAGTCCTTCTATAAATATCCCATGCAGAGAACTGCAACAATTTACAAACCAATTTGGAACAATAGCTAACAGCGAACAGAATGACTGTATCACCTCAAAAATCTACTATACCTTAATCACCCCAGATAGAAGAGAATTTAACACCTACCCAGCATTATTCTTATCAAACAATATATTCTCTTTCAGCAAATTACCCAACATCCTAGGTTTGTGCTTTGACTTTCATATGTCATTAATCCCTCACATCTACAATATCACGTAAAGAGTCACACATAAATTAAATGCACTGAAAACGTTAACTGGAACAAACTTTGATCAACATGAAAAAAACTCTCTCAATAGTATACAGACAATACATTTGCTCATTCCTAAATATGCTTCATCTCCTTATGCTCCCACAATATCACAATCCAATATTAAGTATTTAGAAACCATGCAAATTGAAGCTCTCAGGATAATAGCAGGCTGCCTTCTTACCCACCCATCATGTAATATCAATATCAATATATATATATATATATATATATATATATATATAATATATGATGAGTTTGTCATGTCTTATTTTAAATACTATATAATTATATAATATATATATATATATATATATATATATATATATATATATTGCAGACGATGACTTTTCGCATGACTATCAAATATTTCACTAATGAAGCATCTGAAACATTGACATGTACGAAAGTGAGCGTTTGAATAAATGATAAATCCTTTATAAATTTCTTTTTTTTCTACCCTTCTTGTGTCTTTTTAATGGGCTTTTTCTTGTCTTTACAAAGAATTTATTGTCAGTAGCTTTTTACAGTTTATGTTTTACTTCGCTGTAATAACACCTTCAAACATATGCTGAAACTTTGAGTTTCCTTCAGACAGAACACTTTGAACTGTTTTTTTGACAGTGCTACAGAGTATTATGAAACATCTGAAGACTCAGATTTTCTATACACACGCCGATGTCATTAATGTAACCTACGATTTTCCTCTGAATGTAATTTAAATTTCCATTTATCAGATATGAACAATGAACGTTTTGCTATATTCTCTATCCCTCTTAAACCATTGTTAGAATTTGATAAGCCCTAGAGGAAAATAAACCCTTTTTATAAAACCTTTCTATGAATGGTCAATTCTCAGAAAAAAAGATGAGTCGATATAGTATATATAAGTTAGTGCTAAAAACAATCTTACCATGATAAACACTCTCAGATTAATTAAGATATAAATATATCACACTATGATCAACTTACAATATTGAAGAATGCGATATTCATTTATTTATTTTTATCGTATTAAAAGAGAAATTTCCTCATAATATATTTTGCATTGATAAGTAATTTTATATTTGCAAAGAAAAAGTAAAAGGACCTCAAAAATTACTAAATAAAGAACAACAAATAATTAAAAATAATTAAAATAAAATAATATTTAAAAAATTAGCTCGTCAGTTTTTCAGAAGTTGTAGTTATGCACTTTAGTTCTACCTACAAATTTAAGAGATGGTAGACGCTGTCAATGGCTCTAGGCCCTACCATTATCGCTTTTAAAAAAATCGCTATTTATACCTATTGATAATATTTTATGGATTTCAAGTCAGCAGTCATACAAACCCTGAAAAGCAATATGAGATAAGAAGTAAGAAGCAAGTACCTACACTCACACAGAAACATAGATACACACTCCAAACCCCTTTTTAAGGATTAAGGAAAATGGGGCTCAGCCGGAGCCAAAAATCAAACCCTTTTTAAGATTAAGGAAAAATGGGGCTAAGCCAGGAGAGCAAAAGTCAAACCGTTTTTAAGATAAGGAAAATGGCTCAGCCCGAGCAAAAATCAAACCGTTTTTAACATTAAGGAAAAAGGGCTCAGCCCGGAGCACAAATCAAACCGTTTTTAAGATTAAGGAAAAAATGGGGCTCAGCCCGGAGCAAAATCGAACCCTTTAAGATTTAGGAAAAAATGGGGCTCAGCCCGGGAGAAAAATAAAACCCTTTTAAGATTAAGGAAAATATGGCTCAGCCCGGAGGAAAAATAAAACCCTTTTTAAGAAAAAGAAAAATGCGGCTAAGCCCGGAGGAAAAATAAAAAAAACCCTTTTTTAAGATTTAGGAAAAATGGGGTTCGGCCCGGAGCAAAAAATCAAACCCTTTTTAATATAAAGGAAAAATGGGGCTTCAGCCGGAGGAAAAATTAAACCCTTTTTTAAGATTAAGGAAAAAATTGGGCTCAGCCGTCAAGGAAAAATAAAAACCTCTGTTTTAAGATAAAGGGAAAAAAATGGGTCTCAGCCGAGCAAAAAGTCAAACCGTTTTTCGTGTTAAGATTAGAAAAAATGGGCTCAGCCCCTGGGAGGGCAAAAAAACAAAACGTTTTTTAAAATTAAGGAAAAAAATGTTGCCGGAGGAAAAAATCAAACCGTTTTAAGATTAAGGAAAAAATGGGCTCAGCCCTGAGCAAAATCAAACCCCATTTTTAGCATTAAGAGGAAAAATGGGGCTCAGCCCGGAGGGAAAATAAAACCCTTTTAAGATAAAGGAAAAAATGGGCTCAGCCCGGAAGCAAAAAAATAAACCCTTTTTAAGGATTAAGGAAAAAGGGGCTCACCCGGAGACAAAAAGCAAACCCTTTTAAGCATTAAGGAAAATGGGGCTCAGCCCGGAGCAAAAGTCAAAACCGTTTTTAGGATTAAGGAAAAATGTGGCTTAGCCCGGATAAGCAAAAATCAAACCGTTTTTAAGATTAAGGAAAAAATGGGGCTCAGCCAGAGGCTCAGAGCCCAAAACAGCAAAAATCAAACCGTTTTAAGATTAAGGAAAAATGGGGCTCAGCCCAGAGCAAAATCAAACCCTTTTAAGATTTAGGAAAAATAGGCTCAGCCGACAGCAACAAATCAAACCATTTCTAGATTAAGGGAAAAAATAGGGCCCAAGCCCAGAGGGAAAAATAAAACCCTTTTAAGCTTTAGTAAAAATGGGGCTCAGCGCGGAGGAAAAATAAAACCCTTTTTAAGATTTAGGAAAAATGGGGCTCAGCCCCGGAAAGCAAAAATCAAACCCTTTAAGAAAAAGGAAATATGGCTCCTTCAGGCCCGCCGAGAAAATCAACCCTTTTTTAAAGCTAAGCAACAAAACGGGCTCAGCCCGCAGGAAAATAAACCCTTCTTTAATGATAAAAGAAAAATGGGGCTCAGCCCAGCTGAGCAAAAATCAAACCGTTTTGAGAATAAGAAAAAATGGGGCTCAGCCCGGAGCAAAAATCACAGACCTGTTTTATCAGATTAAGGAAAATGCATCGAGGCTACAGCCCGGATGGAAAAAAAATCAAAAGCCGTTTTTACATGATTTAAGGAAAATGATGGACTCAGACCATCTGAGCATCACTTAAATCGAAAACCTTCTTCACAACAACTATTACATGAAAAAATGGCCTCACAGCCCGGCACCGCAGCCCAAAAATCAACACCCTTTTTGAGATATAAGGAAACCAATCTCTAGGGCTGCCTAAGCCGGAGCGAAAAAATAAACCCTTTTTTAGATAGGGAAAAGCGGGCGCAGCCCGGAGGGAAAATAAACACCCTTTTAAGATTAAGGAAAAATGAGGGTCAAGCCCGGAGCAAAATCAAACCCTTTTTAAGATTACAGAAAAAAACATGCTGGGGACTCAGTTTAATGCAATCATTTGGGCTATTTAAGCTTAATTAAAAATGGGGCTCCAAGCCCCGCGCTAGACTGTCAAAATCAACCAATAAAAATTAAACACAATAACGACATCTACAATGACTCAATGACTAATAAATAAAACAATAACCAATTAACAATAAGAATAATATATTTAAATAATAATAATAATTAATATTAATAATAATATAAAGCAATAATAGATAATAATAATAATAATAATAATAATAATAATAATAATAATAATAATAATAATAATAATAATAATAATAATAATAATAATAATAATAATAATAATAATAATAATAATAATAATAATTATATAATAATAAATAATAATTAATAATAATAATAATAATAGTAATAATAAATAATAATAATAATAATAGTAATATCTATACACGAACCCGAGTCGACATGGCAAGGCCGCAGATTTCATCGTTTACTTCCGGATCCTAGGTAGAAATTACCTAGAGAAGTTCCCCTCCTAGATAGGGCTATGCCCATGAGTTGTGAACTTTTATTTTAATTAAGAAGAAAGATATAATAATAATAATAATAATAATAATAATAATAATAATAATAAAATAGATAATAATAATAGATAATTAACTAATTAATAATAATAATAGATATTATATAATAATAAATAATAAATGATATAATAAATGTAATAACAATAAGAGAACTAATGAATCAATAAATGAATCACATACACTCGAGCATCGAATAGATCATAATCATAAGTGAACACACACACACAATAAAATATATAATAAACTAAAATAATAAATAACTAATAATCAATCAATAATAATACTAAATAATCAAATATATTTAATATAAATAATAATAATAATAATAATAATAATAATAATAATAATAATAAATGAATAAATAAATAAATAAATAAATAAATAAATAAATAAATTAATAAATAAATAAATAAAGATAAAATTATAATAAGACCTATTGAATTAAATATCTATTAAAAAAAATTGAATTAATTGTCGACTTAGATCTCTTCAGTATATTTGGGTATCACTGATGCGATTAGACATACACTTATCTGAGTTCAAGGAGTCTGTATTAAATTTACCCTTAGGCGAACTATATAATTTAGGAAGAGTAAAAGATATTAAAGTCTTTTTTAAATGTCGTCAATGGTTGGCAACAAAGATTTTCACCTCTTCATAGATTGGCTCTTTGATGCAAGTGGGAAAAGTCACATAGTTTAACAAAACACAAATACATTTCTAAAGCCTGACCTATACCATATTTCTCTCATTACAAACACGCAAAAACAAAATAGTGATATGTATTTATTATATAATATAGATAGTAATATAATATAATATAATATATATAGTTATAGTAGGTAGTGTCTACTAATGATCTATTATATATATTATATATAATATATATATATATATATATATTACTAGTATAATTTATATATATAGTGTGAGTATATATATTTACAGGAAGCACAAATGTCACCACCATTCACTGGCAGAGCCCTAATCTAATAGTGGTGGAACTCAATTAACGTGCCAAGCGCGATGAAGCCAAGCCGAGTGAGGAGGAAGAGAAAGAGACTCAACATTCTCCCATCCGATGACACAGCTATGCGAAACCTGGGACCCTTCGCATTGTTCTGTGTGTGTAGTTACTAGTAGTCACTGTTATAAAGCTACCGGGTGCTTTTGTTATATAAATAGATTATAAAAAATATAAAAATAAAAACATATACATAAAATTAATACAAAAACATATATAGATACACACGCATATACATATATTATGAGGTATTATTTTATCGATTATTAATATTATTATTAAAAAGCTAGACACAATATTTCAAACACAAATTACACTAGAATATCCCATTCAATCACTTCCAAACACTAATATGTTTTAAAATATTATCTATTTATTGAGCTGTTACTTGAATCTCATGATTATGTAATTATTATTATTGATTATTATTATGTGATATATATTATTATTGATGTATTATTATATTATTATTATATTATTATTATTAATTATTATATTATTATTATTATTATGTGATTATTATGCATTCTATGTGATGAGTGAGATCATCTATCTACTCGACATAGTCTATAAATAACTATAATATTATATAATTTTTTATTATCTACCATAAACATGCTAACTTGCAGGTATGTATGTAATATAATGTAGTAGTATATATAGGTGAACTATATAGTATATATAGCCTTAGTAGTAATACATATATTAATATATATAAAACAAAGTAAATAGAATGGACTTACAAGAACGAAACCTATTGTCTCAAGTGTTTTGAATTCTACAAAACAAATATATGGGTATAGTTATATATATATATATATATAATAGGATAATATATATATATATAATAAATATATTAGTATATTATATATATATATTCTATATATTACTACTATATATATATAGTATATATATACCGTATATATATAGATTATATATATATTAATATTTATATAATATATATATATATAATTATATAGAATAATAATGTTATAATAATAATTAATTGATAAATAATAATAATAATAATTAATGACAAATATAATACATTTATATTATTAATTAATAATAGATTAATATTATTAGTTTTTATTATCATTTGTCAATCTCCATTTTGCTAAATATCACTCCTCTATTCTTTAAATTATTATTATTATAATTTAGTTTCCCTTAAACTTTAGATATTTATAATTTCGCGTTTGTCAAGCCGTTATTCTTTTTATCATTATGGTGCAAGTAAATAGAGTCCGAAACTGTTCAAAGAAAGTAAGTATTTAGCGTCAAATCAAACCTATTTGTATTAGCCATTTGAGAGTATCTTTGTGAATCACCAAAGCTCTTTATCTTTTTTTCTATGTTCCTTGTGTAGTCTTGTTCCTCATATTCTTCCTGTTCTTGTTATTATTCTTTTTAATATTATCATCTTGTTTTCTTTTTTTCATTTTATTTTCTTTAGTTAATTTTATTTCCTTTTCTTTTTCTTTTTTTTTTATTTCTTTTTTTTAATTTTTTTTTTTTTTATTTCTTTTTTTTATTTTCTCTTTTAGAGTGATCCTGTTAAGCTCTTTATTTCTGTAGTAAATTTTGCTTAAAAGATAAAATTAACTGACATGAACCATTTTTGCATGAAGATTAACACTTTTCTTTTTTCACTTGACTTGCCTTTTTTCTTTCAGGGAAAACCTGAAAATTCACCTAATATATGATAAACATTATACATCTCTGCACTGTTCAGGAAGTCACGGACACTTTGAAAGTGACAAAATCTCCAGAAAAAAATAAATAAGAAGAAAAATTTTATTTTTAAATAAAATAGTTTTTAAATTTATTTAATATTATATTAAGTCCTAGGGATACGTATAAGTATACAGCGAAATAATTGATATCAGTGGGCTATTTAATCTGAATGTTTTTTATTATAATATAGTAATTTATATATAATATTATATAGTAATATAAAATTTATATGAGTATAGATATATATAATATATATAATATATATATATATATATATAGTATATATATCATATTACTATATTAATTACATTAAATTAATGACAAATATTAATATTAATATTAATATTAATATTAATATTAATATTAATATTAATATTAATATTAAATATTTAATATTAATATTAATATAATATTATAATATTATTTAATATTAAATGATTAATATTAATATTAATATTAATATTAATATTAATATTTAATATTAATTTAATATTAATATTCAATATTAATTATTTGAATATTATATTAATATTATTTTTATTAATATTAATATTATTTAATATTATATTAATATTAATATTCAACTACCGTATTTAATATGAGCAGATTTTTACAAATATAATATCATAATAAAATAATTAACATAATTAATAATATTTTTCATATTTTAATAGTAATATGTATTATTAATATAAAATTATTAATAATCAATATTAATATTAAATAGTGGATGTGAAACCATTAATCTTAATATTAGACATCATATGATATTATTTAAAATATTAATATAAATACTTAAATATTTATTATTAATATATCAAATATTAATATAATATTATTAATATTAATATTTAATTGTTATTAATATTAGTTATTATTATAATGTTAAATATTATAATATAATATAACTAATATTACTTAATATTAAGTAATATTAATAATAAGATTAATTATTAATATTAATATTAATATTAATATTAATATTAATATCAATATTATATTAATATTAATATTGAATATTTAATATTAATATTAATATTAATATTAATATTAATATTAAAATAAATATTAATATTAGTATTAATATTATAATATTAATATTAATATTATAATATTAATATTAGTAATATTATTAAAATAAATATTAATATTAATATTAATATTAATATTAATAGAGTAACAATAAAATAAATATATATTAATATTAATTAATAATTAACATTCAATTATTATATATTAAATATTAATTATGTAATATTAATATTAATATAATATTAATAATTAATGATTAATTATTAATTATAATATTATATTATATGAGATAAATAATAATTAAATATTAAATTTGTCATATTGTTAGAAATTATATATGCAGCTTCTAATTATATGGCTTTGCACGTCTTTTCAGATTTCCTAAGAGTAGTCAATCCGCTTCTATCAGATTGGATCTCCTTAAGGAAGTATAATCTAGAATAGAATAGAACAAAAAGTTTTTAACTTTTATTTGAGGATATTTCGCAACTGGCCACTTATCAAGTATCATCAAAGAATATGAGATTATCATAGACTAAACTTAAAGAATATGCGCGCGTAACTATTACTATATTAATAAGTTAATATAAATAGATAAATTGTGAAAAGTAACTCATATAATAATTAATAAACTGAGGACAGTTAAAACTAAAAAATCTATAAAATAAATAATATATATCAATAGAGATTCTACCTGATCAAACTGAAAAGATGTTCAAAATAATTTTAATTTTCATTGTAGCTTAATATTGATAGCTGAGTGTGTGCTTTTTTTATTTAAGAGCCTGATCCAGCCAGCATCAAACTAAAAAACAATTTCATGCGACACGGTTGTAAGAGTGTGCGAGAAAATGGAAAATGTCGAAATTGTGTCTCGAGGGTTTCCGTGTTCGTTTATTTAAATGTTCAAAATTTTACACTTACTAGGTTTCTACCTTTTGTGAGATATTCCATGCTTGTACAAAATACTTTGCATAATCGCCCTCTCAGATGTCATAAGCAATTACAGCATCTCGTTTTATTACATTATTTTGATTATCATTCTATACTACATGAGTCTCAAATTCTCCTTAAGTCGTCCATTATATTCTTTCGATAAACATCAGAATGAAAATTTCATATGGCTTATAGTAGAGATGTCTAAGTTTTATCATTAGTTTAGATTGCACTCTCACTCGTTATATGGCTGTTCTCATTTTTCCTTTAACGGATGTTTTTATTTCCTGCAACCTAAACAAGCCCTAGTACTCATCAAATGTTGTTATCTCTAATAAAATAAACGTAAGTAGGTATGTCTGTAAAACAGCTTAAATATGAATATTTTTATTGGCGACACTTCCAAGATTCCATGCATACTTATCATAAAAAAATAAAATAAATAAAAATAATCAATAATAATAATAATAATAATAATAAATAGCTAATAATAATAATAAAAATAATAAAAATAATAATAAATAATAATAATAATAATAATAATAATAATAATAATAATAATAATAATAATAATAATAATAATAATAATAATAATAATAATAAATAAATAAATAAATAAATAAATAAATAAATAAATAAATAAATAAAAATTAAAAGACCTTTCAAAAAAGTTTGAATTTAATTCAACTTAATCCTCTTAGGCATTTTGTATATGATGCATTAAATAATAATAATATTCAAAACTTTTATTAATTTACACTTACCCTTATATTTAGGAAGAGCAAAGAGATTAAAGGCTTTTTTAAATGACGTCACTGGTTGGCTATAAATGTTTTCACCTCTTTATAGATTGGCTCTTTGATGCAAGTGGGAAAAGTCACATAGTTTAACAAAACATTCTAAAACCTGACATTTCAATTCCGATTACACACACACAGTTATATATATATATATATATATATATATATATATATATATATTATATGTTGTGTGTGTAATAATTAAATAATATAATAGAACTTTGATACTAAATGACAACATGAATCATACTTCATAAGATAGATATTAAGAGAGTATAATAATATTAATAAAATATGATAATAATATATTCCTAAGTAGTGGAAAACTAATAAAAATAATTAATAATATAATAATATAGTAATAATAATAAAATAATAATAATAATAATAATAATAATAATAATAAATAATAATAATAATAATATAATAATAATAATAATTTCTGTGGGCGGGGTCTGTACAAGCTTTATGATTGTGTAGCCTTATTTTTACATACGCTGAGTTGCCAAATTGAAGCCACTACTATTATTATTTCTAATAATAATAATAATAATAATAATAATAATAATAATAATAATAATAATAATAATAATAATAATAATAATAATAATAATAATAATTCACTGGTCTGCGTCATTTTTGATGAATAAGAATTTTAAAGTGATTCTATATGCATTTTTCACGCTGATTTCAAATATGTAATTTGTTTTTGCACATCACGTCTAGTTTTTTTCTACATCATATTTTGCTTTTTTTGAATTTTTCAAAATTTTGTTGCTTCACTATAAAAATTCCTTATTTTCCTTTTTAGTTTGTAAAGCACATTATTTTACTGTCAGTATTCTTTTTACTATTTTGTAGCTAAATTCCCTTTACTAATTAATATATTTCAAATAAAGATCCATATTTATTCAAATTATTTCTATTTTAACAACTGCAATTAGTGCTTGAATGTAGAAAGAAAATATTTAATTTTTAAGCACATTTACGTGTTTAGTTAATATGTTAGTATGAAATAGTTAGTCAATTTCTACCTTGGCTTTGCTTAAATATTTTATTACATATCTTTTATATTTTTTCAGGTCATTGTCTTACGTTCTAAAATAATTTCATTCTCATTAAATTAAAGGATTTATTGCAATGAATAGAAAATGCAAAAACCACCCAAATAATTTTTGCTTTATATGTGGAAAAGTTGTATTGGCAGGGCAAAGTTCAAACATTACCTCATTTGTAAAGGCCTCCTATCATGCTTATTTTGGGTTAAAATTGGGAGATCAAGACAAGGTATTTGCTCCTCATATATGTTGTCGAACCTGTGTTGAATACCTAAGAAGATGGAGCACAGGAAAGGTAAAGGCATTACCTTTTGGTATACCTATGATGTGGAGAGAGGGAAAGGATCATGTGACAGATTGCTACTTTTGTTTGACAAACATACAAGGTAAGTTAAATGATAGAATATATGTAAAAATTTGAAGTTACACATGTCTATGATGAGCATTCATACCTCTCCATAATTACATAAATGTCTTTTTGTTTTAGGAGTAAACAAAAAGAACAAGCATTGCGTTAAGTATCCAGATGTGACATCTGCTATTAAACCAGTTCCCCATGGACCAGATATTCCTGTCCCAGACCCACCTCAGAGCTTGAAATTGGATAGCGTTAGTGATGATGAGATAAGTACTGCTGACACCTCTGAAACATACATTCAACCATCATGTAGTCAAAATGACCCACAACCGTTAACACAATCACAACTCAATGACCTTACCAGAGATTTAGGTTTATCAAAAGAATCGTCACAGCTTCTTGGCTCTCGTCTTAGGGAGAGCAATTTACTTGCATTAGAGACAACATTCTACTGGTACAGGAATAGGGACCAGGAATTTCGGCAATTCTTCCACCACTACATATAAAATTAGGTTTAATGAAAAACTATGTAAAGGCAATGAATAAAGAAAATGATGCTTTCCTTTATATTAAAAAGAAGTTTCCACACATCAGTGATGCTAAATTGCTTTCAGGTATTTTTGATGGTCCTCAAATTAGAAGTTTAATGAAAGATGATGAGTTTGAGGTCACCATGAACCAAATAGAAAAGGAAGCGTGAATTAATTTCAAATTAATTGCTACTGATTTCCTTGGAAACCATCGTAATCCCCAGTATAAAGACATGGTTAAAAATCTGCTGGAAAGCTTTAAGAAGATGGGTGTTCGTATGTCCATTAAAATTCATTTTCTGGCCTCTCATTTGGAATATTTTCCGGCAAATTGTGGTGATTTTAGTGAGGAACAAGGGGAGAGGTTCCATCAAGATGTTCGGACTATGGAGGAAAGGTACCAAGGTCGCTGGGATATAAATATGATGGCAGACTACTGTTGGTGCCTGAAAAGAGATGAGCCTGTAAAGACTCACAAACGAAAAGCAATTAGGTCATCTTTTCTTAATATTAATTTGGAGATGTAATGTGTAGCATAGATTACATATAAACAAATAGTGGAAAGACTTAAAAATATAGCAATTAGGTATAACCATTAACAGTCAAGGTACAAGTACCAAGCACTTTATGCAGATTAGAAATCTTATAATTACAATATAATTTTTATCAAATAATTTATTCTTTTATGTGACTGTTTATATAGTAAAGGTTCAATTTACACGTTTTCTCGTTTTCCATTCAATTTCTTGTCTGTTCTTTCTGGTAGTTAACTAACTTGCAACACATTGCAACAAGTTGCATATTCATGAAGGCATGGAAAACTTGGCTTAAAGAAAAGAATAACATTATATGTGTTAAAACAGTTTTTTGCCATATGAAATAAAGACGTGTACGTGATAAGAGCAAAAACTACGATCATTTTCGGGATCAGCGGGCAAAAAGTATCTGTATAGAAATGTTCAATAAACTTCAGGACAATCATACACAAAAAAAATTTTCAAACGCAGCCCAGTGTAATAATAATAATAATAATATAATATAAATAATAATAATATATTAATAATAATAATAATAAAATAAAATAATAATAATAAATAATAATAAATAAATAAAATAATAAGATATAATAATAAATAATTAAATTTGCATATAATAATAATAATAATAATAATAATAATAATAATAATAATAATAATAATAATAATAATAATAATAATAATAATAATAATAAATAGTAATAAGGCAATAAAATAAAATAATAAATAATAATAATAATATTAATAATAATAATAATAATAATAATATAATGAATATATAATAGATATAATAATAATAGATATAATAATAATAATAATAATAATTAATAAATAATATAAATATAAATAATAATAAATAAATATAATAAAAATAAAAAATAATAATAATCTTAAGAATAATAATAATCAAAATATATAAGAAATAATAATAATAAAATAATAATAAAAAATAATAATAGTAATAATAAAAATGTATAATACATAATAATTATAATAATAATATAACCAAAATTCATCTACTAATAATAATAATAATAATAATAATAATAATAATAATAATAATAATAATAATAATAATAATAATAATAATAATAATAATAATAATAATAATAATAATAATAATAATAATAAATTCGAAAAATTTAAAATTTTGTAATATTAATGTTGAGAAACATTGCTTCACACTTTTCTCCTTATTTATCTATACTATTTTCTTAAGCTTTTTACTCATTAATATGCTTTTATCATAACTTTTTTAGCTTAAATTTCAGCACGCTCATTATTCCTGCAATATATTTTTAATTGCTTATAACAATAAAGAGTTTGGTGTCTTGGGTCACTCAAACTTTTAAGTGATGTCCACTTTTTAATAAATTATCAACTTTCAACCTAAATACAAAGTGGGTTTATCGTTATTCTTTCTCAAAGGTTAAGAGAAGGAGAGAGATATGGAGATGCCATTGTGACAAATGTTTATATATGAGTGGGAGAGAAAGATTAGAGTTAGAAGTGAGGAAGGAGAGAGGGAGGAGAGAGAGAAAGAGACGAGAGAGAGAGAGAGAGAGAGAGGAGAGAGAGAGAGAAAGAGGAGAGAGAGAGAGAGAGAGAGAGGAGGAGAAGAGGAGAGAGTACGGGAGAGATTATGTCGAAAATATACCCTCACGCTGATAAAAAAGTAGTTATGAGAGAGAGATGAGAGAGAGAGAGAGAGAGGAAGAGAGAGAGGAGAGATAGGAGTATGGAGAAGGAGAGATGAGGAGAGAGAGAGAGAGAGAGAGAGGTGACGAAGAATGAGAGAGAAGATTCTGTCGAAAAAATATAAACCGCCGCCAGCGAAAAAGTAGTTATTGTGAAGATTTTTTTCTGGGGAACTTCAGCACAATCAACTATGGTTGGTAAAGAACTCATGGTATAGAGTGTGCGGGTGTGCGTGTGCGCTTTTATTTTGCAGAGCGTGCTTGTGCTGTGAGACAAACAGTAATCATCCCCCTGTGAGGCTTCTATTTGGGGCAGCAAACCAATCTGACATCGGTGTGGTTCGTGCGGGCGTGGTTGTAAAAATGTAAATGTGTCGTGCGATGTGTGGTATTGCGTGGGTGCGTGCGGTGCGGTGCGGTGCGGTGCGGTGCGGGTCGGTGCGTAAATTGTGGTGCTAAGCCAACCTATACAATATTAACTCTAGGTAGAAAAACTTAAAGAAGCCAGAAAGGAACCTGAAAACATAAATTATAATCCTGACTTTCCTTTAATAATATTTATGATATGGCAATTTGGGAGAGTGATGTGTGCCACATTTCTATTTTCTTTCGCATTTATATATATAATATATAATATATATATATAATCATATATAATAATATAAATATATATATAATATTATAATATAACATATATATTATATATAGATATATATATTATTTTATATACAAAACCGTCATGGGGTATGCTTAAATGTTTTGCTTCTGAAGTTAAATTGTTTTGTTGTGCTGATCTAACTTTTTATTATCTGCAATGTAAAAGAGAAAGTGAAAAAAAAACATCTTTACGTTCGTTATTGGAACCTTAATAATCCTAAATTATTCACCATTTCAAACTCTCAAAATAAATTTGACTGTTTTTTCCTTTGAACAAGGCATCAGTCGTTTGCTTTCTTCGGACAGCTTAAAAGAGTAATTTAACACCTTCCCCCATGTACCATCGAGTAATTAAATAATAATAAATAATAATAATAAAATGAGTTTTAATAATGACATCTCCTGAGGCTCTGTCAAGTCAAAGGCGTAAAAACTGTTTGAGGTAATCTATATGCGATACACCGTGTACATAGCAGAAACTATAATTTTATGTAATCTATCTCTCTGACTTTAAGCTTTTCACTCTTTTAATCCTCCACAGGAAATATATGAAAATAAATTTATCATAAATTTTGGAAATTAAGAAACCATGTTGGTTTTCAATGTGAAAAAAAAAAAAAACAACAAAATAACCCAAAACCATTTTTTTTTTAATTATTTAAAGAAATTAGCGTAAAAATTTTACAATTATTTTTTTCTTTTGTAACTCCTAAAGTGAAAGAAAAATATACATTTATACAATTGCCTTTCAATTCTTAAAATATGTTTTAACCATTGTTAATAAGCTTTTGTTAAAAATAAAATTTTTTTTTGTTTTTATTAAATAATACTGCTCCACATATACTAATTCTTAAGTTAACTTAGCTTGAATTGGAGATTAACTTATTTTCGTCCGAGATCGACGCGATTTAACATCTTCAAAGAATATTAACTTATTTAATCAAGCAAGCAATAAATGAAAAGTAAAAATTATTAAAGATAAAAAGTAATCTAAAATTAATATTTCTTAGATAAAAGTTTCCCTTCTAATTTTTTCTTCCTTTTCTCTGCCGCATCACACTCATCCAACTTCGCACGTACAAACGCGCGCAAATATACACACACACACACACCAACACCGTCACCACACACAACACACACAAAACATAAGCCACACACCACACATCACATCACACACACACGCACAATCCACACACATAATATTATTAGGGATCAGCAATGTGGCATATTTGGTGCAATTCTTATATTTGTCCCGTAGGCATTGCAGCGACATATGCATTGAAATGTCGCGTATTTGTCGACAACTATTATTATTATTATTATTATTATTATTTATATATTATTATTATTATTATTATTTTAATTATTATTATTATTATTATTATTATTATTAATTATTATAATTATTATTAATATTATTATATTTAGTTATATTATTTTATTATTATTATTATTATTATTATTATATTAATTATTTGTAATATTGATCAGTAATAGTAAAGAGAAGTAATATTATAGTAGTTTAAAAGTAAAAGGGAGAATGTTAATATAGATAATTAATCATTCATTGCAGTGGAACTAAAAAATGATTAATTATAAAAATCCTTCGCAATCTATTTAACTTAGAAGCTTTCATAGAACCCGAATGGAATGATGGTGGCTGAGCTTGTAGTGTTGTGTTGGGCGGGTTCGGGGCTGCCGTAGACGTCCAAATTCTACTCATATCCGAACAATGTATTATTGAAACCGGTCTGGCAAATTTTAAATTCGGCGAAAATTTTTATGTTTTAATCATAAAATTAATTATTTAAAAATATATAGTTTTTGACTTATATATAATGTAATTTATTTTTACTTTTTTTTTATTGGATAACTCCAATATTTTTAATTTTCATTTGAAGTTTATATTTCCAAAGTTAAAGAAAAAAAAAATTATTAAATCTTTTGAATATGGATTGTATGGGAGGTTTACTATTACATTTCAGTACTAATTTAACATTATATTTATTATTACATTCTTGTTTTCTTTATTTAATATTTTATTTTTATAAATTGTTATCATATTATATTAATATGTATGATTATATTATTATTATTATATTATTATTATTCATATATTATTATTATTATTATGTATTATTATTATTATTATTATATTATATATTATTATTATTATTATATTATTATTATTATTATTATTATTATTATGTATTATTTTATTATTATTATTATTATATATTAATTATTATTATTATTATTATTATTATTATTATTATTATTATATTAATTTTATACAATGATTCAAGTGGAATATCGAAGATTTTCAGAAAGTTTTCGATCCGATGGATGCTGACAAAATGATAATCGCAATGTGAATTCTTACTTGCATTCTGATCTGCATTTGATATAAGACAGTCTTAACAAACTTCTCTAGGTAATTCAGCAACTCACCGATAGCAACAGCCCTATCCCAAGCCGGAGCGGGCGACCTTCTGCGCTGAGCACAATGTGGTTTAAGGCACAAAATCCACAGAACAGACCTCACGGGTGCATTAGGCCTCCTAATTCAGAAATGGAGTGCTTGAACACTTCTCTTTATGGTATATAATATATATAGCTACACCTCACGGGTCATAAGCCCTCTCATATTTTACAAGGAGGAGGAAATATTACTTCTAAGTTAAATTCGCAATATATACCTAGAGCTAATTTGGAGGTATACATATAGTCCCTCAATTCAAGGGAGGTGGAAACTTCTCTAAGGTTTATAGACTTCCACACCTATCTACATGTGATCATAAGCCCTTATTTTTTATAAACGGATGGGAAACTTCTCTAGAGTTAAAGTATATCACTACCTCACGGGCAGCCCATTCAAATGGAAGGGGATACTTCTCTGGTAATATTTATATTACTATCACCTCACTAGGGCTATTAATTGACTCACATAATTCAAGGGAAGGTGAAACTTCTCTAAGGTAATTATTCCACTACCTTAGCTACGATACAACAGCCACCTATTCATTGATTGTGTTGATTATTCTTTTCATTCTATGTGTATTTTTTTTCCTATCACCCTTTTTTTCTTATCTGTGAGAGCAGAGCGCGCTATTATCAAGCGAGGAAATGACTCTCTCTAGTAGACCTCTTCACACCTCACGGGCGATAGCCCGGTACATACCAGGAGGCGGAAACTGTCGCCTCTAAAGGTAATTCTCAATCTTAGGCCTGCCACCCTTGGTGCAAAATGGTGAGGGAGGCCCTGGTTTAATACAAACAGGAGGGAACATCTATAACATATTCCATACTACTAGGTAAGCACATACTTACACACCTCACGGGCAGGGCATAGCGCCTATTTATTGAAAATGTGCATAAGGGGACTTCATGGCGATATCCTGGCAGGGGTAGACTTTCTCAACACCCAAATGTGTGCAACAAGGGCATGACGGAATCCCTATGTGACAAGGTATGAGAGAGGAACTTTTTTCTTTCGGGAGTATTGTAAGGGATATTACACCATCACGGGACAAGCACTTAAATATCACAAGGAGCAACTTATCTCGAGTATAAAACGACAAACCCATCACGAGAGGCATACGCCCCTATTCAAGGTAGGGGGGAAGAAAGGAAACGTTTCTGCCTAACCCAGGGAACTAAGAGTATGATAAGTCGAGGCGGCACCAGAAAAGATAGCGAGACGGGCACCATCCAGCCCCAGGGCGGTGGAAACATAGGAACTGGGGAAGGACTTTGTCTTTTAGTATATCGATAATCTAACATCACCACACCGACTGTTGTCCGGAACACGGACAGCACTCAGGGCCCCTATTCAAGGAGATTGAGAACTTGCTCTCTTAGGCAACATCTGAACCCACCCCTTATTTTCGCTACACGGGGAGTAGTCCATAGGATCAAGAAGGCGGGAACTTCTTTTTAATACAGAGGGTTTAGGATGCACCCGACACTAGTGGAAATTCCTCTTCGGAAGCACACCGAGGTTCGTCCATCATGCCCAGTTCCAAACGGAGGACGGGAACTGTATACCTAGGTTCTTACAGCCTTTCCCCAATTAAGAAAGATAGACGTAGAAGGCACATCAACACGCCTAATTCAGGAGGGCGGAGACTTTGGCCGGTATCTCAAAGGTGAGGATAGTTAGAGGCAGCGGTCATAGAAGGCTTGAATGCCACTTAGGACACCCCATTAAGGAGCGCTAGATTCGAACAAGGAGAGAGAACCCTGGTTTGATGCATTTCAGTTAAGGTCAATAGTCCCACCCTGGCGTGGCGGTCTTTTGCGGCCTTCATCGGCCTGTACTGGGAACGGCCCGCACCTATCTTCATACGTCGACAGAAGAGAGGAAACCTCTTCTGGGTACAACATATGAGCCCCTACAGATATGAGAGGCAGTACATTACATATCGTCGACGGCATAGCCCTATTCAAAGGAGGGGAACTTCTCATATATACCGATACAAGGGAGATTTGATTACACCACCCTTTTGGTTATATGTTCACGGGCATATAAGTGCGGGGCGCATGTAACAGTGAATACGGGAAAAAAAAGTCCTCGCACAAGAGAGGGTTAAAACCACGGTAATCCTTATAAGGTACACTAGCTTCTTGGAGTCGCCAAGCACCTTACCGGGCATAGCTTGTGCCAACTCAGGTGGCAATTGGGTAGAGGGGGTAGAGGATTTTCAAAGAATTTGGGTCTTATTTCTCCTAGTGTATAATAGGCCAATGGCTCAACAGTGTTTGAATAACCACCTTGGTCCGAGCGAGCGCAGAGAGCCCTATATGGCAAGAACCGAGGAAGGGGAGAAAACTCTCTTTCTAGGTAGGTTCACGACTAAAGAAGATAAGGGCATATCACGGGGTCATGGCCCTGAGAAATGTTTCGTCTTAGGGAGAGAGAGGGAGATTACTTTCTTCATGAAGATTTGGGGATAATCTTTTCTATCTTATCATACAACGAGATGCAGGTAGAAGTCCTCCATCAAGTTTTCAAAGGGAAAGGGGGAACCAACCACTTCTTCTAGGTAACTCTCAACCTTCAACGGGCTAGCAATATTCAATGAGGGGAACTTCTCTAGGAATTCCTAGGAAAACCTTTCACCGGAGCAAAGAGCCCTCTCTACTGGATTAACATTAGGCGGGAGGAGGGAAGGTAATTAGCTAATCTCAGGTAAGATTAATATTATACAACACCCTGCCAACTCGGGCGATGAGCTGCCTAGAGGATTCCACATTTTCTAAGGGAAGAGTAAAAGAACTTCTAGAAAGTCGAAATTTGCAAAAATGGGAGCTTTGTAAGAGTATAATTGAAGGGTCGAGTCTATCACACTCCTAGCGGGCAGGGCATTAAGTCTGCACGGTCATAAAATTAGTTCTAAGAGGAGAGTGCGAGGGAAACGGTGGTGAGATCATATCAATTAAGTTTGAAATCAATTGAGGTAAGATATAAGTAGGAATGATGACAAACCCTTGGCAGGGACAAACACACCCACGGCTATTCCATAGCCCTATTCAAGGAGGGGAACCTTCTGCAGGTAATTCGACGAACCTCAAAGTGGAGACAAAGAGGGAGAGAAACCACATTATTCAAAAGGAGCGGGAACTTCCTGCCCATCAACTTAATCAGCTTTGATTACCTATTGCGGATTAGGACGTGAATTTTTTGAAATCAAGAAAGCTAAGCCACATACACGAGGCAGCTAAGACCCACATAGGGTATCAAAGGGGGAAGGAGGGAACCACATATATGCGATGTCCTAGGTACGATGTCACAAGCTTGGGGAGAGGCAGTTGACCGCGTTTTCCTTCGACAATAAAGGGCAATAGCCCTATTCAATGGCAGGCGGATACAACTTCTCATGCTTTTAGGGGGGGATAATGGTCATAGGTACCCACCAGTCAAACGGGCAATAGCCTATTCAAGGAGGAGAACTTCTCACCATCTAGGTTAAATAACTGCAAGGTTCTTTCGCACCCAGGCTCAGTTCCTAAGTCACGGCAGCATGGGAAAAGAGCCCCTTAATATATCACAAGGTATAAGTAAAGGAGGGGAAAGAATTTATAAATTCGGGGCCAGTTAAGCATCCTCTCATTTGTAATTCGTGCACACGACCCCGGGGATCAAGACCCCGGGGGAGTCCTACAGGCGGCGCCACTACTTGGACAAAAGAGGAAAGGAAGAGGTTTGGAAAATCCAGCGTGATGAATTCTCTGGTACTAAAGATAGACTGACACTCGTCACGGGCAAGTAAGGTTTGGGGAGCGCTAAAAATTCAAAAAGTATCAAAGGATCGATGAGATTTACTTTGGCAATCATATAGCGAGATATAAAGTAGGCTATATCGGACCCCATCTGAAGGCGTGCAAGATAAGCCGGCATCGAAATTCAAGGGGGGACTTCATGGGCGGCGGTAGCTGCCCTTTTTTTTTCTGGATGAATAGGTGGGAACCAAGCATTTCCTGGGGCATAGCCCCTATTGTCCGAAGGTGAGCTTGTTGCCAAGACTTGCGGGTCTCTAGTTGTAAAAGTTTGTCAAACCAGTATTTGGCCGGGGGAACTTAAGGAGGAATCCCTATTTCAAAGGTTTGAGAGACGGAGGGGACACTTCTCATAGGTGGGGATTTAAGTCACGGAATCAAGCACGACACCTCCCAGATCACCCAAAACTCGGGGAGTCGAAATGCCATGGCACCGGGCCGGGAGTACACCACGCGCTCCTTCTTAACTTACAAATGTTCGTGAGGAGAAGTACAGGGAGACGCTCTCATCTTCACCCGATCCGGGAACTTAATCTACAGAGGTAAGTGCAGAGGCAAGGGATCTCACACCCCAGTCAGGCGGGGCAGGGGGTGGCCCTGTTATTCAAGGAAGGGGAGAAAGGCTGTTTCTAAGGTAAATCCTTGAGAGGGTCAAGACAAGGAGGAGTGAGATTCCACACAGCGTCCAATGCATCGGAAAGGTGCCACGATGGAAAATATCAAATAGGCCGAAGAAGTGGGGCAACTTTCTTTTCAGTCTTTTTTGCTAGGAAAAGTTAAGCCCAATCAGAACCAACCAGATGCCGACATATCCAAGTATATCACGGAGGAAAGACAGATTTCAGAAGTTGTAGGACATAGATTTTTTTTGGCACACGCATGTGCATCTCGAGGAAGATGCTGTTCAGTAAGCTTCTCTAAAGGTAATGTCACACCTCACCGGCATTAGCCAGAACATAAGTGTCAAGGAAGGGGAACCAACGGACAGTTTCACTGCTAGGTAGGGACTACTTTTTCTGCATTCGTACTGAGCACCGCTTGTCATCGGGTCCGAGTAAGGAGTACTCCCTATTGGCAAATCAATTTCGGAGTAGGAGAATCGTCAGAATTGTAACATCTATTATTAGTAGCGAGAGTAAATGTCAGATTACGGAAACGGACACGGGCGAAAAATAATTCACCACATTAGGCCTAATAATAAGGCACCAAAACTCAAAGGCTGATTCTCTAGGCTAATACGCAGCTGTACTCTAGCCTGGATTGGCCAGAGAACAAGCGACGGTCAATCGCCACACAAATCCTCAAAAACGGGTCATATATGAGGCCCTGGGAATAGAAACATGTGAGAGTAGGGTAGAAAGATTCTGAGAATAAACCCTACTCATATCTCACATCTTAAAACGAATTATCATGCTCAACACTACGGGCATACGCCCTCACATTTCAATGGAGAGAGTGCGGAGACTTTCTCTAAGGTCAGTTAATTATGTTACAGGCAGCAGCTGCTTCAACAGGCGCATGCATGCCCTTATTAGCAAGAGGAGACAAAGCAATGGGAGGGAACTTCTCTAGGTAATAGTGTCACACCCAGCACTCTCCAATATTACTAGTCACGGCGGAAGCGTAAACAACGGGGGCCAATAGGGCCTCGCCAATTATAGCCGCTAGATTTGCAATAGAGGGAGTAAATAAATTATTGATTATATATGTGATATAGAATAAATAATATATTAATATAAATATATATAATATATCTTTATCACAAAATTCTGTAAATAACGCTCATATTACTAATTCAACTAAATAGAGACAAGAAGGGTCTATTAGTATATTATATAAGTCACCTTTTTATTCACTTATTAAAGGATCAGGAGAACGTTCCTATAGTAATGGTTTAAATCATTTTTTGCTTCTATATCTTCAACCTCCCTTTTATCCAATTGGGCGTGAGGTGGCGCACCATCAGCGAGGGCAGGAGGGAAACAGCACAATCTAAATTTCAAAAAAGAAGAATGGACAGTAGAAACTGCTTGTTAAGTAAAAAGGGAAAGGTCACCCCCTACTCAAATTCCCCTCAATCACTGGTTACATAAAGCAAGGCCGCACGCAGGGGGTGCCAAAAAAATATTTAATACACCTTCCGACTCTTCAGTTGCAATAAACTAGCGGGAGACATGGGACCCTCGCTGTGATCTTTGGTATTCCAATGGGTAGGGGTCATTCCCGTGGGAGCACGGTGGTCGCATAAAGAATCCGCCGTCTAAAGAAAGTCCCCGAGCATGTCGCTCCTATAGAGCGCGAGATCGGTAGCCATCCTTCTTCTCGCTTTATGCCAAGTACACGTATAAATCTTTACTTCAGAACAGTTCCTTACGCAAATTCAATCCCACTTTTTTCTTTGTAGTCAGCACTACAGCCAGGATCACGGGTCGATTGACGCAGCAACTCCACCACTAATACGGTTCCCACTTAACCAAACCGAATCAATTGCCAGGCAGCCAATCCTCCGCCCATTATGACGTCAATAAGCACCAATCTCAAGATGACTCCTATGTTTAGTTCTCTATTCTCCTTTCTTCCATGCAGCTAACCACAGGCAATCAGCACACCTAGATCGCGTTCATATCCTCATTTTATAAAGTTGCTTGCTCATCTAGGATGTGTGACGCCATGCGGTGGTCTAAGTTAGCCTAAACGCCACCCTAAGATTTGGCCCAGGGCTTTAACTCGATTGGGTACCTAGATCTACACTCTTATCATGCGATAATTTGGATTAATATACAATTACACAGGGATTTACTACAACGATACACCCTTGGTCGCCTGATCTAGACATTATCCTTATTACATCACCCAAATTTAATTGCATTATTGCAACACTTCTACAACTTTCTAATAATACTAGCATATCCGTTCCTTTTCAGTTCAAACTCATTAGTCTATCTAAAAGTATTTAAAGCAGTAAAATAACATGTTTCAATTACTAATGACACACATGGATAAATTAATATATATATATTAATATATATATAATACTATATATGTATATATAATAATATGATAATATAATAATTATAGTATATATTATATATAATATAAAATATAGATAGTAATATATATATAATATATAACATATAGTAGTATATATTAGAGCTATAATATAAGTAATATATAATATATAGTATATATATATATAGATTGCATAAGGTAATTTGTATTAATGTAGTATACAGATATAACTATTATATAATAGGTATAAGTATATGTATAAAATGAGGTACTGTATATAATAGTTTGCAGTAGTCTAATGTAGTGAATCAGTGTGTAAATTACGGGAGCACAATAATTAATTTTGATAGAATACGGGATTCAAAGTTATGAAGTACTAATAAAAGCATTCACTTAATTTTTTAGTGCTCTAATATCAGGACATGCAGTATTTGTAAAACTATTTGGCTAGTTTAGAGTTTAGGAAAATATGTGTTTATTGTTAATTTATTACATAAAAAAATGTGTTAAAGAAAAAGAGACTGTCCTCCATATTTAATTTGTAATAGTTTTTGAAATCAATATTCTTACTGATAAGGATAAAAATAGTAATGCGAGAAAATCAATTTGGACCACTTTGTTAGCTTTAAATTCAGAAATTGGGCTTATTTTCTGATCGAATATTGAAGGAAAGACAACTTGAAATCCTTCGAAAAATTTAAGAAATAAATATTGTAAGAACTTCGGTTAAAAGTAAAAAAGTCGTGCAAAAGGACATGATTTAATTTCTTGTGCATGACCATCATACCAATTTTTATTAATGGTCACACGTTAATGGGACAACTGATTAGAGATTGCTATTTGTAGTTTCGTGTTCTCTGGAATTTATGCATTCAATAGTAACAGCAGCGTTCATTGACTTCAAGAAGATATGTGCTTGGATGGTAAAACGAAAACTTATCTGGCAATTGACTATTGGAAATAAATTCCAGAAGCAGAGTATCTTAATCTCCAGAAAATTCTCTCGGTTGTTGTGACAAATTACAACCGCCAATCTCTTCACTACATTGAAATTTGTCATGTCAAAATATCATGTTATAATTACTAACAACCACCTCACTGAACTTTCTTGGAACCACTTTGAAATTCTGCCTGTCATATTTTATTAAACTTAACTGCAAAAATGGAGACTCAATCAAAGTCTTCAACGGGCAAGGATTGAGCACATTCTACTGTGATAAGTAGTACTATTATATCATTGTATTTTGTATTATTTATAAATACAATTTTAAAATATTTTCTGTGAATCTTCTTATAAAAGAGCTTGCCCGCCATTGATCTAGAATATTTCCCATTTCCAAAAACATTTCCAAGATTACATTCCCGAAAATAAAGCAGAATTGCCAGGTTCCAGACTTCTAGACTCCAGCAGAGAAATCCTTAAGCTGCTAAGATCTCTATTCTCCGATATCGCCAAACTAACCTTGTTCCTTTCCTATTATAAAAAGAAAGGATCAAGATTGTTTTATAGATTTGGGATTTGGTTGTTTAATTGGTAATGCAATGATATTCATGGTCCAATAACAACAGTCTTTAACATCAATCACAATCCAGAGAGATTTGAAGATATTGCAAAACTAGAGAAGAAATGTCAAGGCAAATGGAATCAGTCTATGCTTCATGGCTTTGCTGGGCCTTGGCAAAGGACGTTTCATTTACTTAGCAAAAATAAAAAAAAAAAAAAAAAAAACTAGAATAAAAATTGCAGAGTAATGTCAAAATAAAAACAAATGCATATCCGATTTTTATCAGAGCTAAATAATACTATTATATATAATATATATATATATTATAATATAATATAATATATATAATATAATATATATATATATATATATATATATTATATAATAGTAGTTACTTTATATATACTATATATAAGTATCGTATATATAATATATGCATATATATAGTAAGTGAATATAAGTAGTATAATATATGTAATATATATATTAAGGTAGGTGAAAATGATAGGTAAGTATTAGTGATAGTATATATAAGTAGGTAATGACTAATAGGATGAGTAATACCCCCTCTCTACTCAGAGTAAAGAGAATACGGGAAGTTTTTCAATAAATTTTGCCTTGCATTGTTGGGTTATTTGTTTTTGAGATTTATATCATTTAGTGTGTAGCTAAACTGAGAGAGATATGGAAAGAAATGAAAGTGAACTGTAAAGAGCAACGAGATTAAAGATTATGCAAGCCATAAAATATTATCGCTTCGAGATATCACAGAAATGACTGCAGAGAATTGCTACAGTTTTATTATTTATGTTATTATATTTATATGGATTATTATGCTTTAATAAATAATATAGAAAAAAAAAGAAAAAAAGAAAAAAAAAGAAAAAAAAGAAAAGAAAAACAAAGGCATGTTTTGATGTTTTAGTAGGTATAGAGTGATAGGTCTTTGTAGGTGTAAGGCTTACGAAATGTGTGTTTTCAGTTGAGATTATTGGGATAGATTGTGTATATATATGACAATGCGTAAGGAAAAAAGGATGAGGCGACATAATTAGAAGTAAATAGTTATATGGGATTGATTATTAATTTTGGATGATATGATGTATATATAGTTATTATTATGTATTGAATTATATTAATTGAGTTATCTATTATTATTAAATCAGAGCTATGAAGCATAATCATATCATTAAATCGATGAATCAAATCGATAGATCTGAAGATCATAAGCGGATAATTATAATTATAATTGATGAAGGATTATACATTAATAATGTATAGATTATAGTTATAAGTTATGAGGATGTGAGGAGTCAAGAGTCATAATCATGAATGCAGGGGAATCATGAATCATAATCCATAATCCGATGATCAAAAGTCATAATCATAGATGCATTATCGATAATCATAACAGTGATCATTCTTCTTCTTCTTCTCTTTTTCTTCTTCTATTCGTGTGCGCTGTCTCTCTTGCTTCTACTGTCGTGTCGTTCTTCTGCACGACAGTGCACAAACGTGGCGTCTGCGCAAGGAGACGAAGGTGACGTGAGACGGGTGCCGTGTTAAGGTAAGTGTGAAAGGGAGTGAGGAAGAGAACTAGCGCGTGAGTTATGCTAATCTTCGTTATGTTGGATGAAATAAGATGAAAGATAAACAGAGAGGCCTTGAAGAAGGATGTTTCTTGATTGCAGTAAAGATTGAGCGACCTAAGGCATGTTGCGCACAGATGCACCTGATTTCGAAGACTCCACAGGACGCGGCATGTTGTCTTGCTGTCTGGAAGGTGTGAGTATATAGGATATTAGTCATGATGATACGAGTAGGGTGAGTAGGGGGGTAGTAGGGAGGGGGTAGAATAAATAATAAATATATAAAAAAATAATATAGATAATATATAAATATATATACCTTCTCCGTTTTTTTTATATATATATATATATATATTATATATATATATATAGGTATATATATATATATATATATATATATAATAAATATAACTAATATATATATAATATATTGGATAAGACCAGCTACAAACTCTACATAGAGGGCTCAAGAGAGTAGGAAGTCAACTCGGTCATAAATCAGTGGCACAATTCCCACCCTTAACACATAACATATATATGTGTGTCGTGGTGCGCGCTTAGTGTGTTGACAAAGAAATTGCAGGATATAGAGAGAGTACGAGGTGCTCCGATTTTACCTGTAGAATAAAGAGATGGAATGATCATGAGTTTTAAGTCTGGAATCAGAGATGCGGCATAAAGAAAGGAATGAACTCGTGAGGATAAGGCAATAACAAATAACAAATAAACAATAACAACGTACTATCCTCACGACAGATTTAGGGTGATTAAAGAAAGTTCAAAACAGTGTGTTGTAAAGTTATGATGTAGTGGTGGGGCAAAAAAACTGTAAGATGACTGGAATACTGGGAGAGTATGAAAATGTTTACGTCTACACAGTGGACAGCAGCATAAACCTTTGAACGAAGCAACTAGGATTGGTGTGAAAAAAAGTTATCGAGTCTTCCAGACACATCCTACCCTCTTCGACAAACCACTCGCTTCTACTGAACCAGCACACCATGTACGATTTTCTTCCAACGAAAAATACGACCGAAAAGCAACTCTCACCTTTCCTCCCCTTCCTCTCACCCAACCTCCCTCCCTCCCTGTATTTTATGTGTACATTACGCTTTTGTCAGCTGTTTTTCTTGACAAAAACCTCCTCACGCCGCGCTGGTCATGGCAGTGAGATTCCCGAGTCTTGCCGTTCTTCATTCAGCGTCTCTGTCTGTAACGGGTCGTCGCTCGACGTATGCGACTGCCGAGTGGTTTGTTGTTGGTGTCACACAGACGCTGTCATTCCGGCCGGGGCCATCAGTAGTACGGTCTTGCGATATTGTAGTCCTCATTTAGTCTCACAGCAGTATCCGTACGGCATCGCAGCGTGTCCTTTTCAAGTAAAGCTAGGTATAGGCTCTCCACGCGCGGCCAAAGCCCTGCCTCTCCTGTTTAAAAATTGAAGAGTCAAAGTCAATGTGTTGGGGTTCCCGTCAAAGTTTGTTTGTAGTCCTCCCCCTCCCAATCGTAAACTCCTTTTTATGGATTCTCAACACCTCATTTCAACATGTGACATCAGGAGGATTTTTGTGGTTAGAGACCACGCTTCGTGAATATTAGTATAGGTCGTAGATATGAAATTAAAATGTAAGTGATTTTTAAAGTTGGAATTGCCTTTTTAAAGACTTTGTAATTGTAACAAGAGATTATATAGAGTGGATTAATGAAATTGGACAATTTTTTATTGCATTTATTTCATTGAATAACAAACAAGTTTTCTTGCCTTGCATAAGATTATTATATCAATAAGAATTTAGGTTAGTGAGACAGGGTACCGTCGCTGAGTTTTTGTATTGTTAGTTTTTTTTTGTCCGTGGCAATTCTGAAGAAGCCGCACAACACAGCAGACGACACACACACAGCACACACAGCAGCACCTACATCGACACACAAACACAGCCTACAGCACACACGATACAGCACACAACTCAGTAGATAGTGGGCCTACCTACTATACTACCCCTACCCCCTGACCCTCCACCACTACCCACCTCACCATCCTACTACCTCTACCCTACCCAAAAAGATACCTACTAATTATATATATATATATATATATTATATATATATATATATATATGTAGGTTTGCCACATTCACGGGCAGACGCCCTATTCAAGAAGAGCAGGATAATTAGAGAGATAAGAACTCCCAAAACCTAGCTTAACACCTAATCCTCAGCCTGAGCGCAGACGAAGGCTTTAAAGAAGAAAGGAATTATATTAAGTATAGTAATATATAGGGTATGATTGTACCACCCCCCTACCTCCTACCCCCCCCCCTCCACTACTACTACAGTATAGGGGTAACTATATATTATTTTATATATAAGACTATTATATTATATTATATTATATTGTAGGTGGTGTACAATATAAAAGAGAGTTCCACGGATGAGAGGTGCCTGGAAAAAAGGAGGTACCTCCAAGGAGCGAGTCTGTGGTTCAAATCACCAAAATGGGGATGGCGCGCAAGGAGAGAGGAGGAATGATCCCTAATTGTGCTTCGAGGTGGTGTTGAGGTGTGGCGTGTGTTATATATTCAGAAAAGGGTCAACTACCTCTAACCCACCTAAAGATGTAGTACCGTGTCGAAAAAAGATAGTGCGGGGTCAATGTACTCGCAGAGACAGTAGACATCAAGTGAATCGGGGCCGAACGACGGAAAACCCCCCCAAAAAGGAAAATTTTGGTTGGGGGGGGGGGTTGGCGGTGGCCGGGCCCGGGTTTAGGCCCCCGGCCCCCCCACCCCCAAAAGGGGGGGGGGGGGGGGGGGTTTGGGGGGGGGGGGGGGGGGGGGGGCCCCAGATTTAGCTTTTTGTTGTTGATATTTCATTTAAGCTTAACCTGTAGATAGGAATTAATAAATATCAAAGGCACTAGTAGAAATACCATTGTCACGAGAGAATTTCTCTTCGTACCTTGGAGTTTTTCATTTCTTCAGCATCTTAAATAGGTTAAAAAAACTTCGTTTACAATTTCATTTTGTGATGTGGAAGTCGCAAGTGAGTGAACTTGTATGAAGCGATTGAATCACTCATAGAGTCAAAATTCATAACTTTGTCAGCTCAAAATTTCTGACTCCAACTCTACTATTTTGAAAGTTACCGACTCCGACTCCGACTCCGACCTCTTGAAAATTACCGACTCCGACTCCGACTCCGACTCCACCCTCTTCAAAATTACCGACTCCGACTCCGACTCCGACTCCGACTCCACCCTTTTCAAAATTGCCGACTCCGACTCCACCCTCTTCAAAACTACCGACTCCCTGACTCTGCGACTCCGACTCCGACTCCGACTCCGACTCCGACTCCGACTCCACAACCCTGGTTCTCCCTAACACTTCTCGGTTTTTTCCACAAAGAAATATTGAATCATTCTCTTTATTCTATTGCTAGTACAACGGACACTGCTCTTCTGAACTCTTAAAAAGCATACCTCCTAAATTGAGAAGGGTTGGTGTTATATACATTTCTACCCAGTCTCATCCTCTATCAATACAACACTCTGACACCAAACTTAACCACAATGCTCAATCTTACATATACTCTACTGGTAGAGTATAGAACGCCCTATGTTTTATATTTTCCCAAATACTTTTGTGTTTCTTGCACACTTTCAAATGCCGTGTATCGGGTCATGTCACCCCTTAAATTGGCTATGGCATAGTAATTTCCCTCAATTCTGATGGATTAGGTAGGCCTCTAGCTTATATATATATATATATATATATAATATATATTTATATATATATATATATATATATAATATATATATATATATATATATATATATATATATATATATATATATATATATATATTATATATATATTAGTAATATCTATGTATATATATATTATATATATATATATATATATATATATATATATATATAAGGGTAATAATTATAATGGTTATAGTAGTAGTTATGGTAATGGTGATGATGATGGTAATAATAGTGAAAGTAATGATAATAATAATGATAATAGTGATGGTAGTGGTGGTTAATAATAATGATAATGTTTATAATAATAATGATAATGGTGATGATAATAGTAATAATAGTAATAATGGTAATAATGATAATAATAGTAATAATATAATAATAATAATATGTGTTAATAATAATAATAATAATAATAATAATAATAATAATAATAATAATAATAATAATAATAATAATAATAATAAT
>JABUQX010015943.1:0-12500 GCA_015478945.1 Trachelipus rathkii | reverse complement strand
GGCGGGAGTTTTCATTCCACCTTTTCATTAAATTTTAGTTCATTTCAAATCTGAACCAAAAATTTGGATTGCTTTAAATAAATGAAGAACCAAACGATCGGTTGGTTAGCCTTGTATTTAGAAAAACCTTATGTTAGTAAAATCAATTACTAATATCTCCTTTAAAAATATATTTTTATATTATATTTATTATTTATTCTAGAAAAGGACTTGTTATCCATTATTTAAAAAAAAAATCCGGTAGCGAATTCTATCCGAAAAAAATTAATTTTCTCTTTCTCGTTTAAATACCGTATATTCTTTGAGTCAAAGGTAAATCTATATATTTGTATGGCGCAAACGACTCTTTTTGGGCTCAATTCCCTTATACTTGACCAATGTACATGAGACTTGAAGTATTACCTTCGTCTTAATATAATCTGTCTACCCTGCAAAGGAATTTTCATCTGGTGGAATATCTTCAGAGATATTCCATGTAATTCCTTTTATACATTTTGAGAACTGCAACCCCCCCAACTTGTGATCACCCTCTAATAAAATTATTTTCATACTGTACACATTTTATACTATGTGACTATATGTGTACCAAATTTCCGCAAAATTCGTACACACACACACACACACATATATATATATATATATATGATATTATATATATATATATTATTATATTTACTATTATGTAAATAGTTCAGTAAATTATATATAATATATATATAATATATATATATATATATATATATATATATATATATATATATATATATATATATATAAATATATATATATATATTCGCTATTAATATCGTCTTCATCTTCTTTTGTCACTATTAGAACGACTTGGATACTGAATTTTCTTACATTCATTATTCATCATATAATTTAGATACTGTACTAGTTTCATAACACTAGTATATCTAGTTTTTGATTTATTAACATTTAAATTTAGAAAAGCCGGCGAATTTCTTGATAATATTCTGACCATCCTTATTTTAATAGTTTCGATTAAATTGTTATAACTTTTTAACTATTAGGAGTATGTATATAAATTATACATCTATGGAAATACAAGACTCCAATCTTTCTTTTATAGTTTAAATCAAACCCTTTGACATGTGACAAGAGGTCAAAGTTCCCTTTTTTGTGAAAATCTGAAATTCAACTTTTTCCTTTTGTTACTTCGTGTTCGGAGTTCAAGCTCACACAATTTGGTCAGAATTTTGTACTGATTCTACTGGCATATATTTAATTACCATACTAGTTATTAGTTATTAGTAATTTTTCTCATTTAATTCCCTACGGAGGTAATTAATATCAAGTTGGTAACATGTGAAAAGTTTCCATGAAACACTTTTGAAATTGCTTTTACAATTTATCAAATCGTTTTAATTTTTTTGTGTAATATTTTTATTGTTAACAGTTAACAATTATATTACACGACCTTTAGAGTCATTCTTAACAAATTATTCATAGTACAATGATTAGATTGCAATTGACTCTTTTTATTTGCTGGCAACCTCTTTTTGTATACGTTACCGCGCCAATAAAAGGCAGTGCTCCTGATTTAATGCCAGTTTTTTGGTTAACCCTTCTCCCTTACTTCATACTGTCAGAATCGGTCGTAAAGTTGACTTTAGTTCGCGTTGTAATCTATGTCAACTCTTGTAAATGTAATCAGCGATTAATATTTGGACAATCCTGTCCCTCAGATGGAAATTATAACGTAGGCTAGACAAATCACATCAGGTGATTTATTAATTGTAGGGCTCAGCCAAAGGATTAGACTGAGAGGAACAACTCTTTATTTTTTTCTTTGGTGTTCAATCTGTTGAAAGTGATTGGTTTTACAGTTCCTAGGTTGCATTAATTTATGTAGGATTTTTGTTTTCCCGTTTTTTTTTCAGATTTTATAGTTTAGATTTATCCATCTTTTATATCCGCCTCTTTTTTGTAGGATCCTTTTTTCTTTTTTTTTTTTTTTTTTTTTTTTTTTTTTTTTTCCCACGATATAAAATTGCAGAACAGTTCGAGTATATAGAAATACCGTGTTCTAAGATTATTATATTCTTGTCTAGTAAAGTATATACAATATTCTGCTTAAATTACGAAATTAATCTAGCATATGATATATACAGAATATCATACTGGATAATTGTAAGATGTTTATGTTATTCGACACTTACTATTAATTTTACTAATGGAACAGAGCAATATGAAGAGGTCTGAGGATTAAAGGAAGTATTAGATCGGTATGAAAATAAATACTTATATGGTCACTAGACGATAGGTAAACAAAACCTTTATTATTACTACTCGGTCTATTCCTAAGATATAATTCTAGATATAAATAGTAAGGATTATCATAAATTCACTACTACTCGCTTTGAAGTGTGTAAATCTATTATGGAAAGAATCTAGAAAAGAGACCCACAATATTCAACACGAAAAACTCAGTAATTGAGAGTAAGTGATTCCACTCTATAGGACTATGACGCGTTTCATTATAGACAATTCAAGAAGAATTTCATCTATGATATTATATAAACGATAGGGTACAATTAGAAGGTACAGATAGAGACAGTTTTGGATATTATTCCACTTATCCTATTTCTCACTTTTACTGGTACTGATTACTTATAATAAATTGAAAACTAATTTAAAATTCTTTATTACAAGACTTTAGTTATATTATGATTAACCATATATATATATATTTGCCCAGAAAACAAGCTAATTATTATTTATGTACATATTATATTATTATAACAATACATATTATAAAAATTACTCAATTTTGCATACTATAGTAAATAATGGCACTAAATAAATGTTTATAGAATCTCATTTACCTAATTTTTGAAATAGCTTGGTTAGTAAGAATACTTGTCCTAACAAATACGTAGATTAAGAAAATAATTACAAAATTTTAAGCTTTAATAAAATGAATGGTAGTAGTATTATATCCTAAAAAAATCGTATTATGCACACTCTGCTTTTCAACTATTCAAATAATTGAAAACTGCATGTAGAATCTAGGACAGTGGCAATTCACCCAGCATCAGTTGATCATTTTCCTCCTATGGCCAAGGCAACTACGTTGTTGACAACGGCTGAGCTCAATTCTGAAGCTGCTGGTCACAAAACCGAAGTTGCGACAGTGTCTGTGCCTCCACCAGTTAGTGCCGTTGAATGTCAACAAATCTTTTCCAATCTTATTGATTTTAGGGTAAGATATCAATTATTGTAAACTTAAATATAAGAGAAATTCAATATTTCTTGAATTTCATATTTAGATAAGCTTTTTCTAATCAGCAAAAGAAATTATTTACAATCTTTAAACTCAGCGTAACGTATAAATGCGGTCGTTTCTCTAGACAACATCAACGCACCACAATTATTGAGTACTAATGCGTAAAAGGAATCAACTATTTATAATAATAATTTATTTGGATTATATTCTCAGAGTATCTATATATTTCATAATAACTCTCATGTTATATATAAACATACAAAGAACCTTAATGAGGTAATATAAAATATCTATGAAACACATAAGTATATATTACAGGTAATATTGAGAAGATTAGATAATTATCTAACTTATTAATACCTTCTACTCAACAATAATATCAATCCTTTAAACGTCGCTTAGTTAAAATAGTAGGGCGGAACGGCACTAGGATCTCAGAGCATTTCGGAGATCTCTGACTCTCTCGACATTCAGGATCAATCGCTCTAGACAAAATTTACCCTTATAGCTGGACGCCAAATCACTTCAACACTCTTTTTCCTTAGTGAAATCCCAGCCTTATTGATAGCTACTTCTAACGCGTCCTTTCTGCAGGTATATCTTTATAATATATACTCCTATCATTTATTTATTGCTCACACATCTCATTATATTGATATAGTATAAGGTATATAGTATGAGGTTTACGTATATATATAATACTACCACTACGCTTCTACCATCCGTTAATCATATCTTAATCATAGTATTAAACTCACTTCATTTATATCTCACTTATACATTTATCGCTTACATCTACAGCTTCCTTTTTCAATAAAGTTCCAGTTATAATATTATTAAATTAAGTTATTTGAACCTACGCTCACCACTCTCACTCTGCTCCACGACAACATTCCTCTCTATTAATCTTCATTCTACTCACCTCTATTCTATATTTATACTATTGGTGTTTACTTGCGCACTTTGCTCTCCAGATCTCTTTCACACTCTCTCTTGACTCACTCACTTGGGTTATATAATCCAGCAATATTTTAATATATCGTCAGTGAGGATGTTGATCTCAGCATATTTAGAGCTATATCTCGTTGTGAGTATGTTAAGTCATTGAAGTCCGATTATCAAGGTTAGCACGATATATTGAAGTATTAGATGATTATAATCAGTGTGTCATCGTCTTTTTGAGTTTATCCAGACGTTGTAACAATGTCGGATACAAGTGAGCTCATTAACCTGAGCGAGCTTAAGATCGATATGTTATAAATTATTGTAATTAGTGGTAGTAATATGCTATCTTGTCAGGTTTATTGTCTTCCTAATAGAAGTTGCATATCAAGTCTCAAATACAAAAATGTTCCTGTGGACTCTGCATAGTAAGAGAACATACAAACACACACTATAGTTGATTTATGGGTTGACTTCCAGAGCCAGCACTAGATCGCTGGTCATAAGTTAATTTAGTCTTATTAACTATGTTCTGATGTGTTGTCTCGTGCAGATTCAATTTGCATATAGACGTCTTGGCTGGGCAACAGACACTCACTAACAGCGAATTATCGTATTAAATGGTTGCTTCTGTTGTGTTTCTGTTTCAAAATGACTAACTGTGACCTTTTTTCTTTCTTTTTCAGAGTATTGATATGTGGCTTCAGCGCGACGGTCATGCAGGAATAATCCTGACGGTTTCTGCTACATCTGCGGAGAATACAAACGCATGCGACACATCACAAACGACACTTACAGCTCAAGCAGCATCAGCCACAAGCTTTCGTGACGCAGCACGCCACCCTACCAGGCTTACTTCTCCAGTCAAAGCTGGGTGACCAAAATAAGTCCTGGGCACCGGGGCAACACGGTGGTGCAAGACGTGCGTGGAATACAAATTATTTTATATATCTCCGAGCGCGGTGGAATACGAAGAGTAACTATTCAGAAAATATCATTCACTGAAGTTTATGGATTTATTACCGATTTAGATTTTGGAGGGGTATCGCGTACTGTATCTCACTATATAGAAATATAGATTGTTTACTTATAGCGGCCATCGATAACTTTAATAAGGTCACATGCATAACGAGGGTTAAAGTATTCAGTAGCAGCATGACTACTAAGTAATACCTATATATAATTATATTATGCCGATTCCTATTTCACCATTATCTGCTCAGCCGTACCCAGTTGCTCCACTATATTGTTGTAAGATACTTCACTGTAACCACAGCGTGCAGAGAGCTTAATCCACATTTAACAGCGACGACGAGGCCATCAAGCTATAACGTGTCTACTACCATGACGCGAGAGCAGATACCAGATGCGAGGAAGCTCACATGGAACACAAGAAATGGCCGTCCCAAGCCTATATTCACAGATGATAAGTCTTCAATGATACCTAGTTGCGGTTGATCCATCCATATAGCTTCTTCGAACGACTTATAGTCCCACCAGAGCTGTTGTGCAACATCAGGAAGACATGATACTTACAAGAGAGAGAATCAAACTCACTACAGAGATGAGGACGCGCGTATCAACGTTTCCTCTTATCAGAAAGTAAGCTGATGCCATGGGAACTACATGGGCATAACTTAACTGCAGAAGGGGATGGCTAAGACCTCCTGATAAACTGCTCGAATGGTCTCTCGGTTCTTAATAAGCTATAATCTCGGCGCTCCTCACATATGATCCGAGAGAATTTGGCGACTCTTCATAGACAGTAGCAAGCGCTTCTTGGAAAGAAGGGTGCTCTTATCCTCTATCAACGGAGAAGAGTGTTCGTCACTGCTCAGATTGACACTTCATTGCCATACAGCATAGCATTTCCAACAACCTCTTCGCAAGAGAATAAGCAAGCAGATCAAAGTATCGTAATTACGCTCTAGAGATACAAATCCACATACTCAGTTCAACGCCACAGCACAAGGGAGTCTCGAAGAGTCATATCTTGAGGAACTCTATAAGGGATGGGTAGAAGCTTTCTTGACTTAGATATCATTGTACAGATATCTCACACCAGGATGGATGACTTACAAAGGTACGCTCATTTATCAAGCGATTGATTTCGGAGCTCTGGTAAGGTAAAAGGGAGTGCGGACACGTAGAACTGACTAAGGGATGGCAAAAAAAGGAACCAGCAGCGGTAGATTGTGTAGAGGAAGAGATGGAGCCCAGGAGAGAGCAGAGCGTGAGGTCACGCCAGTCAGAGTACTAGGGCCTGAAACCAATACGGATATAACGGAACCTCATGTGAGAATATGGACACCGAGTATGAAAGAATTTGTCTGTTACTCGAAACAGCTGAGCTATTATGCAGCATCAGAGCATGATGGTAACTAGAATGAACCTATGACGAGAATCACGCGCGCACAATCAACTGGAAATCAAAGATAGGAAGAGGTTAGTTCGCTACTCACATATCTCGTGCGAGCCTTCCTATTAAGATCACACTCTCGATATGAGAAAGACAGCACGAGTCAGGCATTAGTTACGGATCGAAGCACGCACAAAGATAACGCCCAAAGAGAGCAAAAGCGTCGTAGTACTCAGTACACAAGGAGCATTTCGAAACTCCATCCGAACACAACACGACGCTTTAGGAGAGATTAGCGTTGACATCGGCCCTACGAACGGATCCACGATATTGTGCGGTGGTGAAACCCAAACTTTCCTCGGTAGAGAACATAAGAGTAAGGCAGAGCTTAACAATTCAATACATATAATTAGTCTTATTACACCTGCATTTTACAACAATGCATGATAAAGAAACTTCCAAACATCAGGGTGTTTTGATATTGATGATTATATTTAAAGATGTTATAACATTTTACCTGTATTTCTTCACACATTACATGGAGAGAGTTATTTATCCAATATGAAAACCTTGGTTGCGAGTTCAGTTTATACGACGAGCAGGTGGACAAGGTTTTCCAATCAGGACATGCGTCTAAAAATTTGGATGGAGAGGTATCACTTATATAAGGGAGTAAGGTTATGGTGAACCATCTTTATAATAGCTCGCGACTATACTATGCTGGTATATACCGTCTGAATTAGAGCTTCAGTACACCAACACAAGGTTCTAGATCTGCTCACACCACGCGACAATCGAAGAGAAACGTGTTTCTGGACTTTTACTGGACTTCGGCACCGTAGACATATGAACATTTTGTGTCACTATAACGCCTCTAGTGATAACTATGTATTAAACTTATAAAATGTAATCGAGTATATAATAAATGAATGAATTTGGATACGTTGACTTTTATTTACCCAGGAAAACGGAAAAACCGAATGTTTATGATCCTTAGGAATTGGGTTTTTGGACGAAAATAGTTTTTTCCTTAAATCGCTCTGTAGCGGAACATTATTACCTAGACCTATTGAAAAAAAACAAAGGACATTTTCGGACTCAGCGCATCTCAAATAGTCTAATTCCGCTGGAAAATCCTGGACGATTTTCAAAAAAAAATTTTTTGTTACCCAGTGTATTTAATATACTGTAATTTGCATTAGAAGACGCGACACGACCTTAGAGTTTAATCACAACATTCTCTTCCTATCTTCACGTATAATCATTTTGACTGGAAACTTCCCTTCAGTCAATTTCTATAAAAACACCTACGTTTATATTGATCTAAGCTTCAATCTTCCTTATCTCCTCTTTTCTTCTGGCTATTCAGGACGTATTGATTCATGTTAAATAATCATCATGGGTTGGTATGGCTAATGTATTAACGATACAGTTTTGATTATTATGGTTTTGCAATTGTGGTGTCATTGAAAGGAAAAAACTCTTTCAAGTTCACTTGATTAGGTGGAATTTACAGTTGTAAAATTGTGGCGAGACAATAGCCATGACAAGGCTCGGTTTTATATTATTGTAAGGTGGCAAAACATACATAAAAACAAATATTTATGTTTATTATTAGATTAAATTTAGATTCTAAATTTAGAGGTGTAATCAGATGTCTCAACGTTTCTTGATATATATATATATATATATATATATATATATATATATATATATATATATATATATATATATATATATATATATATATATATATATATACTATATATATATATATATCATATATATATCATATATATAATATAATATATTATAATATATTTATATATATAATATAAAAATATATATATATCTAATATATATATATATATATTATATATATATATTATAATATAAATATATATATATATATATATATATTATTATATATAATATTACTTTAATGTATGCGTGGTTAATAGATGTATGAATAAATATGTTCCATGCACAAACTATCTTTAACGCAACTAAGTTTTTTTCTACTGAACTTCATTCGTGTCTCTTCTCAGTGATCTTTCTTTTAGTTATGTTTTTTTCACCTTAAAATTATAGGCATGTGTGGTGATATCTTCTTATAGTATTTTGTATTATATTTATCAATTTTGTGTTGCATGACCTGTGCTTTTAATTATAATTTGTGATTGATTTTACTGGTAATGATAGTTTTTTTAATTCTACTTTTAGGACTATCAAATTCAAATACCTTGATCAGCCATTTTAATTTTTTTTCTTTTACATTTTTTTTAAATTTTCAACTTTTTAATTTTTATTTTCAAACTTTTACTTTAATCTTTGATTTTTGATTCTGTATTTCATTTAATTTTGTTAGCTTTTAATTAGGTCTCCATCTAACATAATATCATTGTCTGTTTTCTAGATACCTGAGGATTAGTATAGTAATACTCGAAACGTTGTGTGTGAATAAAGAATAACTCTATGTCTTTGGTATCATGCTTAGCTATCTTATTCCTTCTATATATTATATATATATATTATTATATAATTATATATATATATATATAATATATATATATATTATATATTATATATATTATAATATAATAATAGTAATAATATATATAAAATATATATATATATATATATATAGAAACCCAAATTCCACATATCCCTACATCTCAATCAACATATTTCAAGTGAACATAAATTCGTATAAAAAATAAAGACAAAGAACTCCAACGCATATTAATTAAGCACAACAAACAAACAGAACTTACACAGGAGACTAATCTTAAAATGGAAACACTCCTCTCTGAATTTTCAAATTATACTATATACCCTTAAATAGGATAAAAATCCAATAAAGTTTTGGATTTGTTCTTAGAACAAATTTTCCAAAAAAAAAAAATTTTTTTTACATCTAAAATTTTTTTTTATTTTTGAGTATACAAAAAAATTATTTAAACAAAAAGGTGTATCTTCCCCGATTGTATAATTATGTTCTGCAAATTTGATGTTGATCAGATGAGTAAAACAAAAAAAAATATCTCATTGTTTCCCTTTCTCAAGAAATTTTCTTTTTGAAAAAGTGAAATATCGATATCTCTTTTTTTTTACTTATCCGACCAACATCAAATTTTCTAGCGTATGTAGTCGGGGGTGATACACCTGTTTTATTTAAATAATTTTTTTGTATACACAAAAAAAAAAAATTCAAATTTCCTAAAACATTTTTTTTTTTTTTTTTTTGAAAATTTGTTCCAATTACAAATCCAAAACTACTGCACATACCAAAAACTGATCTAAATAAAAAAAATGTGTACCACCCCAGACTACATATGTCCTGAAAATTTCATCCTGATCGCATGACCAAAAAAAAAATATATATCAAAATTTTTCATTTTCAAAACCAAAAAAAAAAAAAAAGTAGTTTGAATTTCGACCATTGCTGGGATTTGGAGTCAAAAATCGATATTTCATTTCATTTCATGCATTCTCCAGATAACAGACCCATCTGTAATTTTGAAAAAAAAATTGTAGAGCGTCAAGCGAAAAATGTTAAAAACAGGTTTTCAAAAAATTAAAATACAATAAAAGTGCCTACAGACACAAACAAAACAACCGACAATAACATTTTAAAAGTCATAACAAGCTGCAGTAAGCTCTTAATTTGGTCAATATTGGCTGAAAATTAAGAATTTTATGTCCATTTTCAGTATAGGCTAAAACTGAATCAGCCCGGAGCAAAAATTGAAGCCTCCCATTAACACGGCATGGCTAGCAAACAATCTCTCACCATTATGGAAGCATGCCCAGTATTACCCACATAATTCCTATACTAAAGCCTGGCAAACCACCTAACGACCCGACTTCAAATAGACCTATTTCATTGCTCTCCACAATATCCAAAATATTAGAAAAATTAATCTTTAATGGAATTTTTTCCTTTGTCCCCTTATCTAATTCACAACATGGATTCAGACAAAAGCACTGCTAACAGAATTAACACAACACATCATGATTGGCTTTATCCAAAATCTTTACTCCTTCTCTCACACTTCTAGTAGCAATAAACATCAACAAAGCATTTGACACAGTTCCCTGTCACATCTTAATAAATAAAATACTTAATATTAATATGACCATTAGAGACAAAAAAAAGCAATAGCTGACTTTTTGTCATGTCGCTCACATAAAGTTAAACAAGGTTGACATTCCTCACGCACATACAAATTATACAATAGCGTACCTCAAGGCGCAATCCTCTCACCAACACTTTTTAATCTCTTTATGCGCGATCTCACAAACTCCCGCATCCTTTTCTATAAAAATTAATAGCTATGCTGACGATCTAACAATTACAGTTCAAAGTCCCTCAAGAGACACAGCATGCCTAGAGCTACAGCAGTATATAGGCTAGCTGGAGCAGTGGCTGACAAGGAAAAGAAAGACAACATCCATCCAAAAATCTTCAATAACACTTGATAAGTAATAATCAAATTTTCTTCCGAAATTTAGCTTTCAAATAACAGACTCTTAATAAGTAACCCACCTTCTTGAGCTTGACTTTCGACATACATAAGACATTCTACCCCAACATAAGCAACATTACATCCAAAGCACACATAAATTAAAAGCATAGAGAGCACTAACATGAACAAACTTTGACCAGCACAAAGAAACCTACTCTATAGTATACAGACAATATCAAAGTTCATCACTAAATTACTCATCGACCGCCTAGGCCCAAACAGTTTCAAAATCCAACTTTCAAAAACAAGAAGTTTTTCAAAACAAAACCCCCAAGATAATAACCGGTTGCCTCCCCAGTACACCTATACACCACCTTCTAATTGAAACAAAAATCAACCCTATAAAGGCCCACCTTGACATGCTAGGATGTCAATTTTATAGAAAATCACTCTCACAGATCACCCATTACACCAAACATTAAAAAAAAACATCTACCGTAGCTCGAAGGATGAAAGATACACCAGCAGAATACTATTTTAGAATTACAACAGATTGCAACCTACATCACCCAACAACCCAACAACCCTATAATTAAACACATTCACACTCCCTTGCCCAATAAACGATCTCCCCACACCAAAACAATACCATATTCCAAGCACGTCTACCCAAAATATCCAAAACTGAACTAACTTTCCATCGCCAATCACGGGTAATGCTGTCAAGTCTCCGCTTTGTGCACCACCCATCCCTTCAGGAATAAAAAATTAATTATTTCAATGGACCCTTCCCTACTGTCAAAGATGCCATTTCCAATCAATTGACAATACAAAACATTTAATTATAGATTGCCATGCTTTAGCGAGCATCAGGCGAAATATCAGCATCCTTAATTTAGTTAACGGAACCCTGGACTCAACTGACATTGGTGGGGGTGAATCTCGAGGTCGCCCATTTCTCATAGGAGGGGAGTTAGCTCAACAAAGTAAGTAATTATATATATATATATATATATATATATATATATATATATATATATATATATATTATATATATATATATATATATATATATATATATATATATATATATGATATATATATATATATATATATATAACTATATATTATATATATATATATTATATATATTATATATATATTCATTTATTATTATTATTCTATAGCACTTATTCCGCATAAGCGGGGTAGGTGTACCGGCAAGTTTCCTTAAACATATTTCCTTCATCTCGCCCTCACCCACCTCCTCCATTCCATTCTATCTCTCGCCAACACCCTACCTTCTTCCACCCTCATTCCTCTCTCCTCCAACATTTCCTTTATTCCATTCCATCCATTCTTCTTCTGGTCTCCACCCTTCCTCTGCTCCTATCGTCCATCCGCCTCCCCACACTCTCCTAACACCTTTCCTCTGCCTCCCGCCATTCTCTCCAGAATTCCAAACCATCTTAAATTTCCC
>JABUQX010015942.1:0-27500 GCA_015478945.1 Trachelipus rathkii | reverse complement strand
AGAGTGAAGAAGAAGAAGAAGAAGAAAGGAGGAAGAAGGAGGAAGGAAGAAGAATGAGGAAGGAGGAAGGATTCAGAGTTGGTAGTGGCACCGGTGCTGGAGCCGGTGCCGAGTTATTAAATATTTGTGTAATGATACAATGTTGGTGTCTTTATATAGGTTATCGAGTCTGTAGATTTAGAAAATAATGGTTTCAGAACCATCAAGAAAAAAATAAATCAATAAATAAATAAATAAATAAAATTTCTTACACTTTTTATGTTTATAACTTACAAATTTACGTTTTTACATACCCTAAAGCAGTAAATCACTAAATCAAACCACTATCCAACCTCCCTCCTGACCATCTGTGATCTATTGATCTATTGATTAAGGTCAAATTTTTACTAAAATTGTCATGTTTTACATACCCTAAATCAGTAAATCACTAAATCAAACCACTATCCAACCACCCTCCTGACCAGTTGTGATCTATTGATCTATTGATCTATTGATCTATTGATCTATTGATCTATTGATTAAGGTCAAATTTTTACTAAAATTGTCATGTTTTACATACCCTAAAGCAGTAAATCACTAAATCAAACCACTATCCAACCTCCCTCCTGACCATCTGTGATCTATTGATCTATTGATCTATTGATTCTATTGATCTAAGAGTCAAATTTTTACTAAAATTGTCATGTTTTACTTACCCTAAATCAGTAAATCACTAAATCAAACCACTATCCAACCACCCTCCTGACCAGTTGTGATCTATTGATCTATTGATCTATTGATCTATTGATCTATTGATCTATTGATTAAGGTCAAATTTTTACTAAAATTGTCATGTTTTACATACCCTAAATCAGTAAATCACTAAATCAAACCACCCAACCTACCCTCCTGACCAGTTATGATCTATTGATCTATTGATCTATTGATTCAAGTCACATTTTCGAGTATAATTTTGAATAAACATAACATAAAATCAAGTTCTTTATACACTGATCAACGAGTATATGCTAACGTAACAAAGTTTTCACACTAATAACGCTAACATAGTATAACCTGAACTAAAAATATAATGTACAACGACAAACCTAACATACCTTAAGCACGAATAAACTGCTAACATTAACAAAGTTCCACACTTAGCAACAGTAAAGTAACTAACATAGCATACAAAAACGTAACCTACTCACACTTTTTCATGCATATCTTTAACATATCAATGTTAATTTTACATTAACATAGTAACATTTATCAAAGATTTATCATATCCTAACCTAACTATTGTAATGAACTAAGAATAAATGGCACACACACACACACACACACACACACACACACACACACACACACACACACACACACACACACACACACGAATATATGTTAACGTAAAAATATACATGTAAAAGAAAATTAAAAATTAAAAATTAAAATAAATAAACAAAGTATAATGAATCTGAAAAAGAAAATGAAGATAAAATATAAGTTCAAAATTTAAAGATATATGAAAAAAGTAATAAACTTAGAAAAGTTATTGAAAGAAAATTAAAAATTAAAAATTAAAATTAAAAATAAAATAAATGTACCAAACAAGTATAAAGCGCAAAATAGTCTCACAGTAGTACTGTACCAAAAATTGCAATTAAAATTGTAACAATAAAAATTAAAACATAGTATAAATGCAATAAATCTCAAAGAAAACTGTATTAAAATTAAAAATTGTAATTGTATCAGAGACTGGTGAAAATAAAAACTTACAAAGAAAATTGGGGCTCAAAATTGTTCGTAATAAATAAAATTAAACAGATAATGCAGTCAGCTATTAAAGAAAATTGTACTGAATTAAAAATAAAAATTAAAATAAATGGTGAAATTAAACAGTATAAATGCAGAAAATAAACTTACAAAGAAAATTGGAAAATGAAAATAGGTCAAAAATAAAATAAATAAAGATGTTTTGTGCTCGTACTTGCGATATAGGAAACAAATTCTAAATAAGAATAAAATAAAAATAAAAATAGCAAATAAAAATAAAAATAAAAATAAAAATTAAAATAATAAAATTAAAAAACAAAGTATAAATGTAAATAAAAAAATTATAAAAAAATAGTAAACAATATATGTATGCTTCAACTTAGAAAAAAATTATATTAGTTAACGTTTATAAAAAGAAAAATGAAATTTGAAAATAGAAATGTCTTAGTCTTCAACATTTAGAAAGATGGGTTATCTTTGCAAGATGCAATGCAATTGACGATATGTACATGTTAGAACAGAATCAGTCATGTTATCAGTAGTGGTATAATATTATTAAACGATAGTAAATATTTATCAAAGATTTATCATGTCCTAACCTAACTATTGTAATGAACCAAAAATGTATACTACCACACACACACACACACACACACATTACTGAACACACAGCCACACACACACACAAATTATCATACCTCGTCTAAATATCATCCAGATGCAAATGATAACAAAGCTTTAACCAAACATGGGTCATCAACAAATTTATCTCGGACACAGGGCACAGTGCTTCCTGAAATATCTGGTAAAGCGTGTTAGTTTACTGATTCTTAAAGCAGTGCAAACAGTAAACAAACACCATCTCTCAGCAGCCTCACCCACTCCACTGCCCCATCGACTCCAGCACCCAGGTCAAGCTCTGAAGTGTCATTTGGTCGCGTCAAAGACGTATATCTAACAGTGTCTCTTCAAAGCACCACCTTTCAAAGATTATCTGAACTATGACACTGACACCATCTTTCATCGTGCGTCATCGTCCGAAAGAGCGTCGTCAGCTTGAACTACGAATAAACGTAGACACGCTGGGCGACAGCCATCACCCTGGCCACGTTTTTCTGGCCCCATCAATGCCAAAATCACAGCAATACCCATGTACCATCAAGCTTTCACAGCAGTGCCGGGTTTCACCGGTTCATAGTACATTTTAACAGCGGGATGCGCCTAATCCTGCGAGTAAACAGGTTTTCACAACCGCAGCAACAGGCCACGTCTCGCAGGTGGGATGATTCAGGCGTAATCCTGAGTAGGGATCACCCCGAAGCCGGTAAGGGCATTACCCTCCGTGCAGGCCTCAGCCCTTCGGGGCTGAAACCAAACCTCTTACACCTCCTTCGGGGTGACCCCATCTCAGGATTCACCCTTTCAATGGGCTCATCCCCTTGGGTTTTCTCTCGGGAGGTGATGTGTTGCTTTAGATACTCTTGGTTAATGAAACCTGTTTATTCGTAAGTTAGGTACGTTATGTTAAATATTACTATGACAGGGTGAAATTAACACTGCTTTGGTAGAGAAATGATGAGTTTTGTAAGATATTACTGTGTTACCTGACGATGATGTGTTAGAAAACGTGAGCCTAGGTTAAGTTTTTGTTGAGTAATGTCAGGTTTGCCCGAGAATTTTGCTAATGTCTACGTTTATTCATAGTTCAAATGACGTTATACTCGAGACGAGTGACACTTTGATGAAGATAGTGTCAATTCATAGTTCAAGATGTTGGTATCTTTGATAGATTGGTCACTTTGTTAAGGGATTTTGTTAGATAATACGTCTTTACCTGTTGCTGATCCAAAATGATACTCGAAATATGACCTGAATCAATAGGTCGATAGATCATAGGCGGGTGGATGGGTAGGGGACTGCAGGGATGGGTGGTTTGATTTACTGATTTACTGATTTACTGCTTTAAAATCAGTAAACTAATACGCTTTACTGTGATATTTTATTCAAAGAACTTATTTTTATGTTATGTCAGGATAAAATTTTGTTATTTTTATGTTATGTTTGGTTAAAACTTTGTTATGTTTGCATTTATTCGTCTGGGATTATGATATTTAGACGAGGTTATGATGAATTTGTGTGTGTGTGTGTGTGTGTGTGTGTGTGTGTGTGTGTGTGTGTCATTTATTTTTAGTTCATTACAATAGTTAGGTTAGGACATGATAAATCTTTGATAAATGTTACTATCGTTTAATAATATAATATCATTACTGTTTACATAACTGATTCTGTTCTAACATGTACATATCGTCAATTGCATTGCATCTTGCAAAGATAACCCATCTTTCTAAATGTTGAAGACTGACATTTCTATTTTCAAATTTCATTTTCTTTTTATAAACGTTAACTAATATAATTTTTTTCCCTAAGTTGAAACATACATATATTGTTTACTATTTTTTTATAATTTTTTATTTACATTTATACTTTGTGTTTAATTTTATTATTTTAATTTTTATTTTTTATTTTTTATTTAAATTTATTTTTTATTTTTTTTTATTTGCCACTCTCCACTCCTTTACTTTCTATCTCTTTACTCCAAACTCATCTTCCAACCTTTCTTCGTCAGTCTTTCATCTCCACCTACACCCTTATTCAACTCCTCTATCTATCTCTAACCTCTCATCTTCATCTTCTAACTCCCTTAACCTCTCTGCAAAGCTCCTATCTGGCACTCCACACCCCCTGTCTTAACCTTTACTCATCTTTAACTCCTCATCTTCTTGAACCTTCTCTTTAACCCTTTAACCTCTCTGCAAGCCTCTATCTTCACCCACACCCTGTCTAATCCCTTTACTCATCTTTAACTCTCTAACCCTTTAACCCTCAACCCTTTTAACTCTTGCAAGCCTCTATTCCTGCAATCATACCTGCCTTGAATCCCTTTCTATCTTTAACCTTTAACCCTTTCTTTAACTCCTTTAACTCTCAACTCCTCCTCAAAAGCCCTTATCTCTCAAGCACTCCACACCTAATCCCTTTCTACTCATCTTCAACTCCTCAATCTCTTAACCTTTAACCCTTAACCTCCTCAAGCCCATCTTGGCACTCCACACCCCTGGGTCTTGACCTTTACCCATCTCTAATCCCTTTAACCTTTAACCTTTTTAATCTCACCTCCTTGCAAGCCCCATTCTCACACTCACACCTTGTTTAATTTTTTTATTTATTTTAATTTTTTAATTTTTTAATTTTTTTAATTTTTTAATTTTCTTTTGTAAGTTTTATTTTGCAATTATACTTTGTTTAATTTTTTTTTATTTATTTTAATTTTTTAATTTTTTAATTTTCTAACATGGAACTTTGACAATGCTAGCAGTTTATTCTGTTTGTGTGTGTGTGTGTGTGTGTGTGTGTGTGTGTGTGTGTGTGTGTGTGTGTGTGTGTGTGTGCCATTTATTCTTAGTTCATTACAATAGTTAGGTTAGGATATGATAAATCTTTGATAAATGTTACTATGTTAATGTAAAATTAACATTGATATGTTAAAGATATGCATGAAAAAGTGTGAATAGGTTACGTTTTTGTATGCTATGTTAGTTACTTTACTGTTGCTAAGTGTGGAACTTTGTTAATGTTAGCAGTTTATTCGTGCTTAAGGTATGTTAGGTTTGTCGTTGTACATTATATTTTTAGTTCAGGTTATACTATGTTAGCGTTATTAGTGTGAAAACTTTGTTACGTTAGCATATACTCGTTGATCAGTGTATAAAGGAACTTGATTTTATATTATGTTTATTCAAAATTATACTCGAAAATGTGACTTGAATCAATAGATCAATAGATCAATAGATCATAACTGGTCAGGAGGGTAGTTGGGTGGTTTGATTTAGTGATTTACTGATTTAGGTATGTAAACATGACAATTTTAGTAAAAATTTGACCTTAATCAATAGATCAATAGATCAATAGATCAATAGATCAATAGATCAATAGATCACAGATGGTCAGGAGGGAGGTTGGATAGTGGTTTGATTTAGTGATTTACTGATTTAGGGTATGTAAAACATGACAATTTTAGTAAAAATTTGACCTTAATCAATAGATCAATAGATCAATAGATCAATAGATCAATAGATCAATAGATCACAGATGGTCAGGAGGGAGGTTGGATAGTGGTTTGATTTAGTGATTTACTGCTTTAGGGTATGTAAAACATGACAATTTTAGTAAAAATTTGACCTTAATCAATAATCAATAGATCAATAGATCAATAGATCAATAGATCAATAGATCACAACTGGTGAGGAGGGTGGTTGGATAGTGGTTTGATTTAGTGATTTACTGCTTTAGGGTATGTAAAACATGACAATTTTAGTAAAAATTTGACCTTAATCAATAGATCAATAGATCACAACTGGTCAGGAGGGTGGTTGGATAGTGGTTTGATTTAGTGATTTACTGCTTTAGGGTATGTAAAAACGTAAATTTGTAAGTTATAAACATAAAAAGTGTAAGAAATTTTATTTATTTATTTATTTATTTATTTATTTATTGATTTATTTTTTCTCTTGATGGTTCTGAAACCATTATTTTCTAAATCTACAGACTCGATAACCTATATAAAGACACCAACATTGTATCATTACACAAAAATTTAATAACTCGGCACCGCACCGGCTCCAGCACCGGTGCCACTACCAACTCTGAATCCTTCCTCCTTCCTCATTCTTCTTCCTTCCTCCTTCTTCCTCCTTTCTTCTTCTTCTTCTTCTTCCTCTGTTTTGCATTCCATGCATTTCTTCTTCTTTTTTCAAAGGGGGACCCCCCTCCGGTGGGGTCCCTGGACTCCGAATCCGAATCCAACTCCGTCTCCGTCTCCGACTCCGACTCCGACTCCGACTCCGACTCCGACTCCGTCTCCGACTCCGACTCCTCAACCCAGTCTCCAAGTTTCAGTCTTCTATGATCATTTTTAATTTTTTTTTTTGGGGCAGCGCCCCCCTTACGGGGGAACGTAATCTCGTCTCCGACGAGATTACGTCATCATATAGCTCACATCCAAATTTCATTCCAATTCGTTAAGCCTAACCTGGTTTTCAGAACGAATTTGACCTTGGCGCTAAGGGGGCAGCACCCCCTTAGGGGTGACCTACGGTCACCAAAACTCGTCTGTGATCAGTTTATCACATACAATGACCATATACCAAGTTTGAAGGCGATAGCTCTATTCCTTCATATCGAAAGAAGTGGTCGCGCAGGTGGCTGACTTACTACAGCGATTAATCGAATGATAATTATTGTAATTATTTTCTTTCGAATATATTTTTCATTGTTAAATGCCAACCAGAGCACGTAGAAAGACGATTTAAAGATCGATTTAGGGGTAATCGATCACGATAAATCGATTGGAACCATCAAAAATGATCTATCGATCATTTAAAACCTTCTAGGAACCAAAAAGCCCCTTTTGAGGGACTCCGCCCCACTTCTGGGGCTTAAAATCCTTGAGTTCAGGCTCAAAACCTCGGAAGTCGGTCTTCCAGACCTTAAATTCGGTCTCACCGACCTTGAAAACCCTAACCTTGACACGTCAAGCTTGAAAAACCGGATGTTGCAAAATGTTGCTTGCAACATTTGCAACATTGCTTTGCAACATTCTGGCTGTGACCTTGGCTGCTAGTTGTCCTCCCTATACTACTGACGAGTTTATTGTTATGATTTGATCGTTAATAGGGAATAAAAATCAACCGTTACAGAGTTTATGGTAAGTGATTATAAAACACTGAACAATGTTTCAGGTTTCAGCCTTCTTAGGAAGAAGAGAGAGAGAGAGAGAGAGAGAGAGAGAGAGAGAGAGAGAGAGAGAGAGAGAGAGAGAGAGAGAGAGAGAGAGAGAGAGAGAGAGAGAGAGAGAGAGAGAGAGAGAGAGAGAGAGATGCGAAAAAATTATAAATAATTTGCTGAATTTTACATTTTATGATACATTATATTTTGCTGAGAGAGAGAGAGAGAGAGAGAGAGAGAGAGAGAGAGAGAGAGAGAGAGAGAGAGAGAGAGAGAGAGAGAGAGAGAGAGAGAGAGAGAGAAAGTTACTTTAAATTTAATTGATTATATTTATTCAATTTGAAGATAAAAATGCAAATATTATTCAGAACTAACTTCAAAAATTGAAATGAAATTTTCTAAAACAAATTTCCTGAAATTAGTCATAAAGTTTCCGTAGAATTACCAATACTGAAGAATTATTCCTACCCAAAATTTCTACATTAATAATAATAATAATAATAATAATAATAATAATAATAATAATAATAATAATAATAATAATAATAATAATAATAATAATAATAATAATAATAATAATAATAATAACAATAATAATAATAATAATAATAATAATAATAATAATAATAATAATAATAATAATAATAATAATAATAATAATAATAATAATAAAAAACACGAAAAGTTCGTTGCCTTTTTAAATAATTTCGGAATTTTTTAAAATTACAAAAAAATTTCGAAAAATTTTGAGAATTCTTAATTGAAAAAAATTATTATATATTTTGAAAATTTTGAAAAATATTTTATTTCTCCATAAATATTGTTAAAATTTTTCCAAAAAATATCCAAAATTCTTCAAAAATTTCTTTAAAATTTTTATAAATGTATAAAATATTATTTAGACTTTTCCGTAAATTTTCAAAAAAATATATAAAAAATATTCTTTTCGATTATGTTCAGAATTTCTACAGAATATGTCCAGAACTTCTTAAAAATCTTTAAAATAAAGTCATTTTTTACAGAAATCTCCCAAAATTCTAAAGAACACTCACAAAATTCCCAAAAATATCTTCAAACTCCCCTAAAAAATTACCCTATTGTTGTTTAGTCGTTATAACTTGGCTTTGGCAAGTGTGCTTTTATTCCTTTTTGAGTTCCACTCACCCTGATTGTGGTGGGGAGGAATCCAAATTATTCCGTATTCATAAAACTTTTGACCCTATTATTAGAAAACGTGCACACGTTGTGCAATGTGAATATACCTCGGCAATTCTTAAATACTTTTGAATATTTCATCACTTGTATTTTCCACTGTAAACACATCATCTTGTTATCTATTAGTAACATTGACCATAATCTCATAACTCCTGATTTAAACATTCTCTGTCATTAGACATTACGCTACTCGAAGGATAATTGCTGGCACATTAATCGGGCAAAATGAAAGGATTTGCAGAGCTTCAACACTAATTACAAATGAAATGACACCTGCTTTGTTTCAGAAGACGCTTCAGTGTCTCTGAAAGGATGGGATCGTAATCTCTCTACATCTTTTATACTTTCTACTAAAGATGAACCCTCCACTCAAGCATTTGCTTAAAATCCAAATTTAAACGAATCCAATACTATTCCTACTTCACCTCACTCCAATTCATTTTTGATTAACGATGGAATTTTTTTTAAAGATGTTATTTCTGTTCCATGACTTTTAACACTAAGAGGATATTTGGTCCTGCTCTATTTATTGTTTTCAATGAGCCAAAATATCATTTCATATTGTTTCTACTAGAACCAATCTTGCACACAACCACCAAAACACCTTCTTCAAAAACCCACAAAACAAAACACAACACAAACCTTCGTCTGTTCTTCATATTCTTCGTGTTTTATTTTTCTAGTAATCTTAATTGGATGGATCACAATTCTTATCTTTCTAAAGAAGCATCTAAGAGGTTGGGCGTCCTGAGGTTTCTTTATAATTTCTTTACACAAACAGTGTTTCCTTGTTCTTTGTTGAGGTGTCGTTCACCTTTGCATGAAGTATGCGTTACACACATTTAGAGTAGAGTTACAATTTCAACCTTTGTGCTGAGGAATCTTTCCTTAGTCGCGTATTTCTACCATCGGAAGAGCTTGTGAGGCTCGTGATATCTCAGCCTCATTCCTTCTCTTTTCAACTCTATCGAGAAGAGATTGTGAGGCTCGTGATATCTCAGCCTCATTCTTTCTCTTTTCAACTCTACGACTTCAGACTTAATTGCAACGCTCATTCTTGCATCCACTCCAATGGTAACGTCTAAAACACTTTTCCTTACTCTATTATCCACATTTCCATCGACATTAAAACTATCAAACGTCGAATGCCAGAACATATCGGCCTTTAGCTTTAAGACCAAATAGATTTACAGAATTCTGGTGGGTTACATTAATTCCTTACCTTTTATCATCAAATAATATATATATATATATATATTCATATATATATATATAATATATAGATCATATATTATATATATATATTATATACCATATATATATAAGTAATAAAGGTCTCAATCGATTATAAGATGATACAGACCGACTCATCTCTCTCTCTCTCTCTCTCTCTCTCTCTCTCTCTCTTCTCTCTCTCTCTCTCTCTCTCTCTCTCCTCTCTTCTCTCTCTCTCTCTTCTCTCTCTCTCTCTAATGGAAATACAAACATTGTGTATTCTGACAAAAGGCAATGTTATTATTGCTTCCAGCAACCAACAATGATATCTAAAATGCCATTTGTGAACACACGTGGGAGGGCAACAAGTGGGCCACTGCCACACTCAAAAATTATACGGCACGATTATGCAGGGTTTGAATGTGGAGAGGAAGGGTTATGGGGGGTAAGGTTAAATTCCCTTTAAATTGGGTTAATTTGGAATTTGCTACGAGGAATTTCAAAGTCGGAAATGAAAAATTACGAGTTTTTAACAATGATTTGAAAAAATGTCCAACATAGCACTCACAGAACACAAACACACACACACACACACCACCACAACACACACCAACACACACTACACCACACACACACACACACACCCACACACATATATATATATAATACTATAATATATATATTATATATAAACTTAATATATATATATATAATAAATATAATATATATATATATATAATATGATTCGACCGTCGCCGATGTGGACTTAGTGGAAACCAGAGGGAGGCGAAATACAGAGAACCAAGCAAGCAGAGAGAGAGAGAGATTGGAAAGAAGAGAAGTAGGGATAGTCAGAGGCGAATTTATTGAAGAAAGATGAAGTCCAATTTTGAATCTGTGCTAAGATTTTATTGGAAATATTTAAGAGAAGCAGAGAGAGAGAGAGAAGACAGCAATTTTATTCAATCATGGTGGCTAGAAATTTCAGGAAAAAGAAAATTACGATTTTGGATTTTTTAAAAAAAAAATGTAAAAATTTTAAGCATTTAAAATTTATTTCATTTGTTTAATCTGGATTGGAGGAGCAGCAAATTTTTGAAATCATTTCTTTTGTTGGCTATTTGGATAATTAAATACAAAATAATTATAAAGAAGAAATTTAAAATACTAAATGCCCAGAACGTGCGAAGGCTGCGTTCCCAAGTCTATCGTCGAGTCTTATGAAGTAAATTTTCCAAAGTCTCTTCCATTTGGTAGCAAGGCTGGAAAACCCCTTTACAACAGCCGTGCTTCATATTCTTTCATATAATCTTTTCCCGCGAATGGTCGTGGGTATAAATGATTTAACAATCTAATTAGTAAGTTAAATAACAGTTGTTTGTTTTGGTGATATTGATAAATAATAATAATGGTTGAACGTTATTTTTAATATGTGGAATATTGGCGTAAAATAATAATATAGTGAAATATAATAATAATCATAGTAATTAGCAATTACAGTGATTGTGGTGATAATATAATAATAATACAGTGTAATATTAGTTAATGAAAAAATTTTTAAATATCAGTAAATATCTGAAAAAATATATAATATATTGTGAAATATTGTTTAGGCTTCAAATTTAATATTTATAAAGCATAAATCATATATTTGATAGTAGTGATATTGATAGTAATGATAGTGATAATTTTAATAATAATTTGTCTCCGTTAACATTATTGGGAATATGTGGTTGTGTTATGTATTATTATTTGGTTATGTATTATTATTAGTGGTATTATATTATATCGTATTATATTATATTATTATATATAGTATATATTTTTTTTAAATAATATATTTATTTAAATTATATAAAAAAGCATCATTAGGTGTAGGAATCGCCCAACAACAAAAAGCGAGTTGGGTTCCCAGGTTCGCAACTGGATCGGCGTGGAGGAATGGTAGCCTATTCTCCTCCTTGGGCTTGCTTCTCTGCTCGACGTTTAATGGTACACCCTCCTCCTTGATTTTAGGCTCTTGCCCTTAAAACGTGAGTTTGATGTGTTATCTCTGTTAAAAAAAAAAAAAAAAAAAAAAAAAAAACTTATTATTATATATAATATATATATATATATATATATAATATATATAATAGTATATATATATATATAATATATATATATATATATATTATATAAATAAAATATATTAATATACTATATAAATAAATATAAAATATAATAATTTATACTATATAATATATAGTATTATATATATATATTATATATATATATATATATACATATAATATATATTAATTATATATATATATATATATTATATTATATATAATAATATATATATATATATATATATATAATATATATAGTATAAATAATAAATAATATATATATTTATTATATATATACTATATATATAAATATATACTATATAAAAATTTATATATAATAATATATATATGAATATATATATATTATAGTACTATATATATCATATATATATATATAATATATATATATATACGATATTCTATATCCAAGTATATATATATATATCAATGGCGACTCGCAACTAATCTACAGTAGATTTTAAAACCACAGATAGTGCTCTACTTGACTATGTGTGTGCGAAACAAAACATAAAATTAAATAAATATAGTTATTTTGATGTTTATGTTAATAGTTAATAATAAATATTAGACTTGTAAATATTCAATATAGATAATTATACATAATAGATATTCCAAAGATTCAACTGAGTAATATGAATAGGTGAAGTGAATTGGCTATAATATATATATATATGTATTATATATGAGTAGGTATGTTTGATTTACTTGCATATTACTTGGTTTATATAGGGTTAAATATTAAAACTACAAATTATATTATTTATTATTATCTTTATTATATAATAATAAACATTAAATAAAGTCATTAAATACAATTTAAATACAAAGTTTAAACAAAAAATATTTGGTAGGAAACTCACATAACAAAACCTACATAATATAAAAAGATCTTTTGTATCGTTTTATTGTTTAATATCAAAAAATATTCATATTCTTTTTAACTTCATTAGCATCAATAGATCAATAGATTCTCAATATAATGCACGTCAAGTTGATCCTATTCGTAAAGAATAAAGTATTTCAAGTTATTATATTTTTTGCTGTATAAGTGAGTGGTGATTTTTAAAGTTTTTGAGAATGATGAAACAATCTAGAAGCGATTTTGTTCTGTGTAGGTTTTAAACTTTGTCAATCTATTAAAATATGTTCAAATATTGCTGAATTTATAATTTTTAAAAGAATGTTATTAAAAACATTTAAATAATATATATGAACTTATTTTTAGTAAAGAATAGTTATTAAACAAAATATCTAAATTAACTAAAAAATATACTCAATAATAAATTTTTATTAGTAAAAACATAATGTTTAAGAAAACAAAAACAAAATGAATAAAAGTTTTTTGTTATGTTATACAAAAATATGACTTGAATCAAATAGATGCAATATTTATAAATAGCAATTCAATAGATCTCTCAATAGATCCAATAGATTATTATAGCCAAGGGTAGTATAAAGGTCACAGATACGATAATCCGCCCATAGAACAGTGCTGTTATGGTATTTTGAGCGAGGTGCCTTTTGTGATATTACTGAATTTTTAAGCTCTGAATTTACTGTCTCCTTAAGAATATTATAATATTGCAAAAATTTTTTTATAGTTATATAAAAAGTATAACAAAAGAATAAATTTTTATAGTAAAAACAAAACATTATTTAAAACCTAAAATATTTAACAAAATAAAAATAAACTTTTAGTTGATCAGTAAAATACAAAATGCTTTAAACCACACCATAATTATTATACCTTAATAAGAATTATAATTCAAGTATTTTTGTGGTGTATGTTATACATGAAAAATATGACTTATTGATATTAAAGATCAATAAGTAATTCAATAGATCAATATAGATTCAATTAAGAAATACTATGGAATAGAATTAGTTTCGAGGTGTATATGGAGCGACTTAGATTTGACCTTTAAACTGACTTTTCTGTGCTAGTATTTATTAAGAAGATGTAATTAATATGCAAAAATGTATATGTTTTATAAATTAAATAATAAATAAAATACGATATAAAAATTTACAGTGTAGAAAACATTAATAAGTTTAAAACAAAATATATTATAATATTATAAGATAAATTTTTATAGTAAAAACATAATGTTTTACAAGACAACTAGAATGTCACAAATAATTAAATAAAAGTTTATTGTGTTATGTTTCATACAAAATTTTATAGAAAAATTTAGATCAATAGATTCAATAGATCAATAGATTAGATCAATAGATCATAGATCATTTTGGAAGGGAGTAGATTTTGGGAGGGTATGGAGGGCACGATTTGATATTTTACTGAGTCTAATCTGCAGATACTGTTGTAAAATAGTAAATAAGCAGACCACGTTAAATGTACTATAACATAAAAGAAAGAAATAAGGTCATTAGTTAAAAAACAAAGATTTTAAAACAAAGTTAAACTCAAAATAAACTAAATTATTACTTATCAAAGAGCATCAATCTTTAAAAAGAACAAAACCAAATAATAAAAGTTTTTGTTGTTATGTTATATAAAAATAATGACTTGAATCAATAGGTTCAATAGATCAATAGCATCGAATATACATGGTACCTAGGAGTGGATTATGGATGGTTAGTTTGATTTACTGATTACTGATTTACTACTTTTTATAGATAGGTATAACAACAATTTTTTTAAGTTACAAGCATCAAAAGAATAAATTTTTTCGCAAAAATTCAAAATATTTTAAAATCAAATTTAGACTTGAAAGGCTAATAATGGTATTAGTAAAACCAATAATGATGAGGAGAAATCAAAACTAAAATAAATAAAGTTTTTTGTGTTATGTATACAAAAATATTAACTTGAATTACAATTAGAATCAATTAGATCAATAAGATCTAAATAGATCAATAGAATCATGGTATAAGGTTTTTAGTATAGATGAGAAGTGATATGGGATAGGTAGTTTGCATTTTATCTGATTTACTGATATTTACTGCTTTAGGTATTGTAAATATTGCCAAATTTGTATAATGTAGAAAATAGAAAAAGAAGAAAATATTTTCAATTAACAAAAATTAAAATTTGCTTCAAATATAAAAACAAAATAGCAAATATAAATTTATTTATATAATAAAAAAAATAAAAAAAAATTATAAAGAAACAAAACAAATAATAATTAAAAGTTTTTTGTTGTTTAATGTTATACAAAATATGACTTGAATTCAATATAGTAATCAATAGATCCACAGAGGGTGGTATAAGCCGAAAGTATTCAGAAAGAATTCGCAGAATTTACAGAATTCACGGCAATTACTGACTTTCATACATAAAGTATGCAATAATTCCAATGTCGTTATGAACATAAAAAATAGGAATATATAAATTATATTTTTCATAATAGATATAAACAATAAATATTTATTTTAAAGAAGAATATTAAAAAAAAATTAATCGATATTTATATTCTTGTCTTGAAAAAATCTTAAAACCTTTCAAGTAGAGAAACGGTGCAACGCAAAAATAAAATAATCTAAAAGTCTTTATTTAGTTAAAGGCAATTTCATATTATAAAATTTTCTACTTGAATTATATTATTATTATTATGTTAAATATCTATTAATCAACTTATAATACAGAATTAGAGGTATTCACATTAATGGTGTAAATACCAATAATATTTACAATCATGCCTTTATAATCTTATTCACTATGCACAATTTCCCAGATAAATCCGGTTTCTATCTATATTTTATGATGTTTTGGGCATCCATATAAAACTACAGTAGCCATTAAAAAGAATAAATATAGTTTGAATGCTAGTGATAGAAAAGACACATTTCCAGGTATGCAACTAAGCAATTAATCAATTAAATCTTTTCTAATTTGATAAAACATAGATGTGTGTAGAAAACACCAAAACAAACATAAAAAAAGTTTTTATTGTGTTATGTTATTACAAAATCTGAGTGACTTGTAGCCATAAATAGATCTATTTTTAGATCAATAGCCCAATTTAAGATTCTATCGATTCAGAAAAGAGAAAGAGTGTGGGTAAGAGCCGTTTTTTATGGGAGGGCTGCTCCTCCTCGCCATTTACTCACTCTTACTCGCACCCTTTACTGCTTATCCCGTAGTATGTTAAATATTGTCCTTAATTTTTTTAAGATATTTTACTATAACAAGAAATACACTCTACCTTTATAAAACCACAACCCTCAAACCACCCTAGTTTTTATAAACAACACTTAAACAGAAGTAACAACAAGTAAATTTCTCCCTCTCCACCCCTATAAGTAATTCACACATCCCAATGTTAACCTACAGAAACAGGAATTAAATTAAATAAAAAAAGGTTTTAGTATCTCGAAGAGTTAATTTTATGTGATTAAAGGCTTGAATCAAGATAAGATCTCAATACTAATCATTTGAATCAATAGATCAAATAGATCAATAGCCCATAGATCAATAGATCACAGAAGGGTAGGAGGGTGTGGAGGCAGTTTGAATTACTGATTTATATTTTTACTGTGATTTACTGACATTATTATTTATTTGTAAAAAATATGCAAAATTTTTTTTAAGTTCAATAAAGCTATAAAAAGAATAAAATTTTTAGTAAAAACAAAATATTTAAACAAATAAAAACAAAATATTAATTAAATTTATTATAGTTAAAACAATAATGAATAAATAAACAAACAATAAACAAAATAAATAAAAGTTTTTGGTTAATGTTATACAAAATATGAACTTGAATCAATAGAATCAATAATTCAAATAGATCAATAGCATTCATATAGGATCAATGGTATAAAGGGTAGTATGAGGGTTATGGTTAAGGGTACAAGTTTGATTTAACTGATTACTTAGATTTACTGTTTTAAAAGATATGTAAATATGCCAATATTTTTTTTAAGTAATAAAACATAAAAAGGATTATAAATTTTTTCAATAAAAGATAAAAACAAAATATTTAAAAAGTAATAAAAAATTTAAAATAACTCAAAAAAAAAACATCTATTTAATTAAATGTAAATGAAACTTATAAAAATAAAGTTAGAAAATTAAAAAAATAAAAAAAAAAAAAAAAAAATATTAAAAAAAAAATAAAAATTATATTAAATAAAAAAAAATATTCATTAAATAATTAAGTTTTCCTAATTAGATTAACAATTAAAATATAAAAAACAAAATAAAAGAAATAAAGTAAATAAAATATAACTTTTTTAACAAAAACCACATAAAGAAAGCGATAATTGCCTATATTAAATATGAACTGGACCTTAGAAATCTCCAAAAGGCAGTCGGCTATTGACTTGATTATATATATATATATATATGTGTGTGATGTGTTGTGTTTGACTGTGTGTGTGTGTGTGTCTGTGTGTGGTGTGTGTGTGTAGTGTGTGTGTGTAGTATGCCTAATTTATTTTATAATTAATTTATATATAATATAATATATTATATTATATATATATATATAATATTATTATATAATATATATATTATATATATATATTATATAAATAATACAATGTATGTGTGTGTGTGTGAGTGTGTGTGATTACGTGTATTAGACCTAAATTATCCAATTAATATATTATATATATAATATTTAATATATATATTAATATTATAATAATATATATAATATTATATATATATATTTATATATTATTGATATCATATATATAGTTGTATGTGTGTGTGTATGTGTGTTGTATGTGTTCGTGTATAGACCTAATTATCCAAATGTATATATAATATATATTAGATATATTAATATATTATATATATATATATAATATATATATATTATATATATATAATAATCAATATAATATATTATAATATATATATATATATATATATATATATATATATTATATATTATAATTAATATATATATATATTAATATATATATATTATTATAATATAAATATATACAATGTTGATGTGTGTGTGTGTTTGATTATATAATATATATATACTATATATATAATATATTATATATATGTGTGTCGTGTGTGTGTTTTAGTGATGTGTTGATGTGTGTTGTTAGTGTATTGTTAACCTGTGTGTTTGTATGTGATACTTATATATGGCTTAATATTGTATAATTATAATTAAATAATTTAATTATAATATTATATATATAATATACATATATAATATACTTATATATATATATATATTATATATATATTTATATTATATATATATATAATATATATATATATTATATATATATATATATATATATAATATATATAAATAATAATATAGTGTGTGTGTGGTGTTGCTTGATGTGGTATATATATATATATAATATGTTACTATACTTATATATATATACTATATATATTAATATATATATTAAATATATATAAATAGGTACTATATAGCTATAATATGTTATAATTATATATATAATATATTTTATATTTACTTACATTTATTATATATAATATATATTATATATATAGTATACGTGTGTGTGATGTGATGTATGTTTACTAATATTCTTCACTTTATTATAACCTAATTATCCAAATATATATTATATATATATTATTATTATATTATATATAATTTAATATTATATATAATTATATATAATATATATAATGTATATAGTGTGTTGTGTGTGTGTGTTTGTGTGTTGATTAATAAGATTTCAATTATTAGAAGGATTATATAGATGTATATAGATAGATATATATATATATGAATTAGATATTATATATATATTAATAGGTATATATATATTATATAATATATATTATTATATATTATATATATTAGTATTATAGTATATATATAAATGTTATGGTGTGTGTGTGTTTTGTATGATATCTATACATATCATGTTCCACTTTAAGAAACAAAAGTGATAATATGACCTTACCATTTTACTTCTTCGTAATGTTATATGTTTGCCCCTCTTGTTCATGCCAAAGCTCAAATGATTTATGGGCCACAGGTGTCTGTCTAGACATTTAACACAGAGGGGTAAAATTATATCTAAAATACAAGTGCCATTCAGTCTACCTCAAGGATGCACCTGAAGAGGGAGTGATGATAAAAATTCAAATGACGAAGAATATATTCGTAAGAAAAAACGACTTGAAATCCGAAGAAACGCGGGAACTTGCGGCGTAACGAGGGCTCAGGCTCTGGCTCAAGGCTCGACTCGGCTCCGACGCCGAAATAAAAATCTACGGTTAAAAAATTATACCAGAATTCCTGAAAAAATATTAAAAATATACAGCCTCCAGATTTTCAGATAAATTCTACTGTCTAAAAAAATGCTGAAAATGCTGGACGTGCATACATTACTACTATATATATGATATATATATAGCCTATATATAGATTATTATTTATACTTATATAAAATATATATAGTATATATATATATATACATTTCATATTATATATATAGATATATATATCAATATTTGTTATCAATTTATTTTCATATGTTTTTTTCTTTCTTTTTATTATAAATTATTTCAATGTAATAATTTTTATTTTTTTTTACTTTTTTAATTGTGTTCACTGCCTAGTAATGATTAATTTATTAATAAACCAAAAATTTGTTAAGAGGTGCCGATGTTTAAGGCTATACCAAAGACGCATAAGAGATAATAACAATTAATGAGAAATTAAATGCACACGATATTTTCGTTGCAGAGAAGACTATGTTTTTCTTTCATAATTTTCATTGTATTTTTTTCCTCGAAAGAAAGATTATGCTTATCTCTCAGATTTTAAGTCCCCTTCGTCGGAGAAAAGACTATGTTCCCCTTAGATGTTATTAAAACCCCTTCGTGGATGGAAAGACTATGTTCCCTCAATATTTCTGAAGACTCATTACCCTCCTATTTTGGACGGCTTGTGTGTGATTAAGTGATCTAGACGTCCGAACATCAGGCTAGTGGTTGTAATAGGACTGAATTAAATTGTTGACAAAACTAATTATCTTGTGAAATAATTCTCAAATAATTAACATTATACTGGGGAACTTTACCTTAAAAAAATTATAACTATATATATTTGTTACCATAATAATTATATACATCTGAGTTATCTGAGTACCTCATCAAATAGGAATGCCGGGACGATGCGTTGTGCTCGGAAATGCAACCATAACATTAGGCCCATGGATAATTTCAAGGCTAATTAACTTGCTGGCTCCCACCGCCACCTCCCGGATATCCAACAATCGTGTCTAACACTAAAGCTGTTGGGCTAAATAATTTAATACTACCCAAATTTATACCAATTTATGAATCTGCAACCACTTGCCCTTTAGTTTCTTTCTCGTAAAAATAGGAGTGGTGATCGTTGTGGAACGTAGTGCCAAAGCTGCTTATCAGAAACCAATAAGAGAATTACCATCACTGTTGTTGGCACTTATAGTACGTCATAAGGAGCGTTGTAAGATTATTGTCAGCCTCATCTCCTCATAAATTTTGAAACTTGTGAACGTGTAGCCTTTTCTTCTGAAGTTCGAATACGGAATGAAAAAATGAGAACACCATGTGTTATTTATCACACCACACAAGGTCCTCAGTAGTCACACTTTTCTTAGACCATGCAACCAAACCCAAACATAGATATGATATAATGAGGAGTATGAAAAAAAAGAAGGGAGGAGAAGATTCACCATAGAAGCCAGTTGTAATATAAGGGAACTCGTAAAGGAAGAACTTTTAGAAATTGAAGACAAGCGTTAAAAGAGGAAAATTAATTTAGTAATTATAATCATAGAAAGAATGCACTGAATACCCATCTGGCTGTCACTACACTTTTGTGTACTCGAGAAACCTATATCTAGGACACTGAAACATCTCTTAAATAAGATATGTGAGGTAGTAACAGAAGTTCGATTGATTTAGTAAGCTTGAGTAAAAAACGGTTTTGGCTCCATTTTTAACATCTCGTAACTTCCAGACCACGACCCATACTATATAAAGAAATGTGAAAAAACTGCTGATTCAAACAAATCGGCTGTTCCATTTAAAAGATGCAACCATATAAGAAAATAGTACACATTGCAAAGAAATATCTATATAAACCCGGACCGTAAAAATAAGAACCTTTTTTTTTTTTTTTTTTTTTTTTTTTTTTTTTTTTTTGAGAGGAAGTCTAAAGAGCAGGCTGAGGGGAGGATGAAGAACTACGAAGATGTTAATGCATGTGGCCATATCAATAAAAAGCACCAGTCACTTTAAACAGGGAAAACAATATGCAAGAATGGAAAATTTTGTTAATAACGGAAAGGCAGTATGGATAGTAACCGGACAAACCAGAATTTATGTGCCAATGTAAAGCGAGGGCTGAACGTTATATATGATTATATTACAAAGAGGATTCGAACGAAGAACAAAAATTACGATGAGGATTGGTTGTGTGAATAAATACAAAATGAAATTGATATGTGAGGATACTTTTAGTAGAAACACAATCTCACGAGAGGACAGATGATGCATACTTAGAAATGACCTGGAGCAAAATTTTTTAGGTAATCTAGAAATGGAAGAGGATTAACGAAAAGCGGGGAAGGTTAATGGGTTATTACATAAAGAGAAATAAGCATATAGCAGAGTAGAATGAAAAACTTGATGGAAAGCATAAGTGAACGATCACGTTTACTTCAAGGTAAAGTGCATTGATACAGAATATATATTTTGTATTAGTTATATTTTGCAACAGAAGCAGGAAACCAAGAAGGAACGTAAAGGGTAAAGAAAGGATGATCAAAATAAGAAGGAAAAGAGTGCGAAAGGACTGATATAGATATGAGAGTAAAAAGAATTGTTCATTTGATCCTCGGGATTTCCATATGGGCACGTTACCATGGTTGAGAGACAACGAACTTGATAACAGGGGAAATGTTTTAAGAGTGGATTTGAGTTGAAACTTCTTAATGCTCAACTGAAGAGTTGTGATGGGCTTACACATGGCAGAGGAAGACATAGAGCAAGTGTCATAGTTTTGCTCTGTCTAATTTAATGCGTATGAATAAAAACACTTTTTATTCAATGATAAATAGAGATGGAGGAAGAGACCAGAAGGGTATTTTGATGCATATTTCAGCCATAAGTAGTGTAAATACAAAATATATCTAAGAAAACAAAGTAATAGAGAGGGGAGACCTAACTATGAAGAGAAAAGGGAGATGTGGCTGGCAATATCAAGAAGATATGTATAGTACAGGACCAGATCTGAGAACAAGATATGTAACACACTAGGAAAACATGTAAATGCAAATGAGGAGTTGGATACACTGGAAGAGGATTGAGAGAAAATCACTTAAACTAGGCAGGGCCGAATGATACCTATTAAAAAACATAGATAAAGAAGAAAGAGTGAAAATTATCGGAAAGAAAAGAAGATAGAAAGGAACTTGGATGACAGAAGAGAATAAGAAAAGCGATAAAAATAAGAAGAGAAATTAATAGAAAAGGAGAAACGAGGCAGAGATCCATGACCAAAAAATGAGTGCATGATGTGAGGACAGAGGATATAAGAGGAAAGCAAATACAAAACATAAAGTGCTCTCTACAATACTTTTCTTTACCTCAAAACTATCAAAAATACATACGAACATATTTATTATATTAAACTAACATTTATGAAAAATAATAAAAATTCTTTTTATTCGAATATATAATATATTCCCCGAGAAAATTATTATGGTGTGAGAATTTTTTTTTAAGTCTTAAGATCTCGAGAAACTTATATATATATATAGAACCAGGCAGGGAACTAAACTTTCATTTAATATTGGTCAACGAATACATACCAAAGTGATGACAAATAGAGAAAATATGGATCTTCCATTTCTCACACGATAGACCAAATATTAGGGAAAAAACCTAAATCCATTATACTGGCAAACGTATACTTGTGGAAAATTTCTGCCTCTGCGAAAAGAAAATATAGAACGAGTAAGACTACAGAGAAAGAAGAAATAAATAAGAAGAATCAGCTTAAACGATGCATTAGATATTATCCAACGGATACAAAAGAATGAGAAGATACTCACCAATTCCAGTATCGAGAGTTTGATATGGATAAATTAATTTTGTAAGAATATATTCATCACTGTCGATAATTCTCATGGCTTAAAAATAACAGTAAAAAACTCATAACTACCCCTTCATTTCTATATTACAACAAAAAAAAACCACATACATAAACCACTCGATGTACAAAGTAACTCAGAAGGCTGCTTTACATACTGCTAAAATTGTGAAATAAGTATAATTTTCGGCTCCAGGGACAGATGTCTATATAAGCCTAGACAATAATAGTGAGAGTTTTATTATAAAATGTCTCATGAATATAGTGAAACAATGTTATCTAGGCAGGTATCAAGCAACAAATTTGTTTTCATATAGAAAAAAAGTCTTAATCACTTAAAGGATTATATCATTTAAACCCGACATTCAATTGGAAAATCCTATCTTTATATAACAACAAGTATAGATACGCACCAAAAAGAAATGTGAAAGAGTTCAAATCTCGCGCTCTCAAAATAGTTACCAATTTATAAACGACTTAAAAAAATATCTCTAAAATTAAAACATAGTTTCCAAACCTCCTCCCAAAAATACTAATCATCTAATATGTACATTACTCAATATGTAAATATATGACAATTGTTGCATTGAAAAATCATCCTTTCACATATGTATAGAGACTCAGAATGATATACTTTTAAAAGTGCACTGTGATACAGCATTTGCTACTCAAATGGTGCAGCGTACTCATACGATTTTGTTTTACCTTTTTCATTTTTGCAATACTGCGTGGAAAGAATCATACAGAAGACACTCTGACCGCTCATTTAATCTGCGTTGGATCTCATATAGATATATCAATGAAAGAGCATTTATAGTGACTCAAAGTTAAGTAAGGGACCAATTATCTCTCCTATTCTTCTCTAAAATACGAAAGTACCTCAAGGTTACCCTTTCACCATTGAAGAAATCCATAGAGGCCGCCATATGACCCCCTAACAAACAACCTCCCACTATACAGATGACCATACCATCTTGTAACAATACTCACACGAGATATGCGTGCAAATTAACAATGAGAAATGAAAAGCCGTAATGATGGATTAATGGAGAACCGTTTATCATTCAAAGCTCGGATAATTAAAAGCTCTTGGATGCACAGGATAATCTAACTACATATTCAAACTATTTATTACTTTACTCAAAATAATTAAGTAACTGAGATAAAAGTGAAAAAGTAGTGGTGACTCATTAACAATATGGTTCCAATATATAAATTAATAACTAAGTTCTATATATATCTATTCTTTATGTACTGATATTTTATAACCTACTGATATGTAAGTGATCTTTAACAACTGTAATAAACTCGATTGCTCAAGCTGCTAAATATTATAGGACATTACTTAAGATAAGTGGGAATGTGGTTTCTAGAAAATTAAATCAAAAGATGAAAACAGCTAATATGTATACTGATTTAAAACCATGGAACAACCACCAACGGAGATAGAAGGTATCAAAGTGGTGGACAAAATAAAATACCTAGGTTTATATATAAACAATGAAAAAAATTGTTTAAATAATACTCAGTGAAGCTTGCATCTTCTTATGAAATTAAGGTCCCACACCTTATGGGCATAGGCCAAACAGGTTCTCTAGCATTTGAGAGATGCTATTGCATACAAACTGCTTTATAGGTGAGGATTAAAACGTACTGGAAAAATGTTGGCACTCCCAGCTATTTTATATGGATCCAATGTATATAATGTGCTTCACAAAACAAGAATTAGATAAGTTACAAACAATGAAAACACAGTATACAGGAAGATACTAGGAGGGAATAGGTAACACCCCCACTGCAGTTCTGAGGGGAGAGATTGGAGCATCATCAAATGCAGGGAAGAATAATAACTAACAAGCTAAAATATATGAAATCTATTATAGAAGAAAAAAAGAAGTTCTTAAAACACATGACTTCAAAAATGAAAGCAGAAGGGAAAAAAATGGTGGAAGACTGCATTGGTTACATGGACAAAGTTATGATAGACATAGTAGCAATAGAAAGGCTTGACAAGAAAGAGATTGCTGAAAAAGTAAAAGCTTGGGACCTACATCAATGGAAAGAAGAAATAGAAAGCAAAGAAAGTCTACAAATGTACCGAAGATGAAAAAAAGGGAATTGAAGAAAGCTCAGATTACGACAACTCCTTCTACTCAGTGATACTTTTTCAGGGCCAGATCCAATACTTTGAAACTAAAATGGAGAAACAGTTTTTTAACAACTCTAACTGTGACATATGTGGATGAAGAAGACCTGATACACTTCATTTGTATTTGCCAAGAATTATGAAGATCTTAGAATTAACTTCATTGAACTTCAAAAGACCACATGCAGAAGACCTTAAACGAGGTTGCTGGGAGATGGCTATTTGAATCTCACAACATGGAGGAAGTTAAATACATGATGAGGATGGATGTGGGAAGAAGAGAAAAAAGGTACTATCTCAACAAATGACAATAATAATGGTGAATGATTAAATAGAAATAATAATCGTAAAATTGGCAAGTAATAATAATAATAATAATAATAATAATAATAATAATTATAATAATATAATAATAATTAATAATAATAATAATAATAATAATTAATAAATAATAATAATAATAATAATGATAATAATAATAATAATAATAATAATTAATTAATAATAATTAATAATAATAATAATAATAATAATAAATAATAATAATAATAATAATATAATAATACTATTAAATAATAATAATAATTAATAATAATAATAACAATAATATTTTATATATATATGTACAACGATGGCAATAGATGTAATAATAAAATAAATAATAATTAAATTAATTAATAATATTATTATATAGGGTATAAGAATTAGTCGGTCGGTAGTGGATAGAGGCACTTGGTAATATTGAGAAAGTGCTATTATTTACAAGCAAATAAATATTCAATAATAAAATAATAAAAAAAAAAAAAAAAAAAAAAGCATCAAAATTTCTATAATAAAAAGGTTGATGGTTAGCGTTTGCTGAAGTCCCCCCACTTAAGGAAGGGGTTATGTTATATTGTTAGTATAGATGGTTACCAATATTGAAAAACTTATTCTCTTAAGTGCAGTGAAATATTTCATAATGAAATATATATGTCTTGCGCCGGCCTATCATTCTGATTGAATTTGAACAATTGTATTAACATGAATTACATATATTTTGTTTTTAATATTATTTTCTTTATATAAAGGTCCTATGAACCTCAATAAATGATATGACTGTGAATTAGAATAACCATTTATTTTATTATTTTATATAATTTGGCTATAATTTTTATTGAATTTAAACAGGAATCTTTTAGGAAATTACATGTTAATCCTTTTAATCTCATTGATTGTAAGTTTGCATAATCTTTATATAATTTAAAAGAAAATTCAGAGATCTAGCTATATTTTGACAGTTAATAGATATATTAAATGAGCACTCCTCACATAGGGCCAGTTTACAAATGTATTATTTTATAAAGTTTTATTTTATTTTATAATGATGTATTCCGTATTTTATTTTTATTTTATTTTTGTTTTATTTCACTCCTGCAAATTACTTATACAAGGAGGGTAACCTTGTAACTAACCACAAATATGTTTTTATATCTATTATATTTGTGTAGTATATAGCTGTATTTAGTATTTTTGAGTATAATTTTTACATTTTTATGGTTTCACTTAAATTTATTTTATCTTTTTTTCTCATATTTTCATTTTAATATTGTTTTATTTTTATTTTATTTTATTTTGTTTATATTTTTGTGTTTCATATGTAAGTTATTGGTTTTATTTTTATAAGATTACCATATCTTGTTTTATTTTATTTTACTTTAGCTATTTCATTTTCTTTTTATTTTGCATTTATCTTATTTTTCTTTGTTTTATATATGTTAATTATGGTATTCATAATATGTTTGGAACTTTATTACATGTTATGTATATATTTATTTTACTTTATTTTACTTCAAATTTTATTTTGTCTTATTTTTGTTTTCATACGTGTTAACTTATTTTCGTTTTCATTATTCATTACTATATTTTAAGAGTATAATATAATTTTATGATTTAAATACAAAGATTTTTTTTTACATCCAAAAATATTTGTTAGTGGTGCCGATGTTAAGGCTACCACGACCTTATAATAAATAAATAAATAAGACTCGTCGTCGAAGGAAAGACTATGTTCATTTTCGGTACAGGTGTAAATAGGCGGACAACACTGTTCTATCGGGCTCACCACATTATTACTATTAGATATTATATACTTAGAATTCGCCGAATTCTGATCTGAAGAACTAGCTAATATCGAACTACCGTTCG